>SNQJ01S0070748.1:13477-26179 GCA_010110895.2 Picea sitchensis
ACTAAAATGAATAAAGTGGAAAATAATGATGTGAAACCCAAATGTATTTATGAAAATGGTATGATGAAGGTTTAATGGGGCGATGAAATGTAAGGAATAATGAAGGGGAAGGTGGATGAAAATACGACATTTCTGAGTCCCAACACTATCTAAACTGAAAGAAAAGAGAGAGGAAAGAAGATTAGTAGGTGTACCTTTGGTCCTAACATCCGGTGTAGAGCTCTTTCACCTTTGTAGCTTACTATATTGTGGGTCTCCTCCCACAGCTGACCCGCAAAAGCTTAGAAAAACAAATGCTACAAAATACAATCTCTACTTACAACTTTCAATATCTAGATATAGACATAGATGGATTAATCAATTAAGCATAAAGACACAATGTATTGGGATAGGAAAGAACTATTTTATTCAATACGAAGATCAGAAAGATTACAACCTTATTATTGGAAAACGCTCTGCAAACCAAGTCCGGGCTCCTCTTATTGTTGCTCCAAGTGCATCATTCCCATACTTGCCTCTCACAACCAACTGATCTCTTAGGAAATGGAAAGGGTTGTGTAAGGAGAAAGGGCTAGAGGGGAATGTTGAGGCCAAATCTAAGAAAGGGCTGCAAAACTTGGGCTAAGAAGGGGAAGGGATTTTAGTAGAGTTTACTTATTCTCTTGATTATTGTTATAAATGGGACCCCAATACCTCTTTTTTTATGAGAAAAATATGGTTATTCAGTTTGGGGATGGGCTACAATGTGTGAAATGGTTGGGAAACCCTCGATAGTCCATAAACTCTGTCGAATTCCTTGCAATTATATATTTTTTGCAACTTTTGGAGCTAAACGTGGGTTGTCTAGCATGAAGCTCGCGTATGTACACAGGCTAACTAGTATGAAGCTAGAGTTTGTATGCGGGATGTAGTTCAACAGGGCGTGTACATGTTCCAAAAAACAGTTTTTAAGAAGGATCCTCAACAATAATTTGGTAAATTGTGTAAGTGGAAAGGACAATGATATGTATTCATAGGTAGGGAATTTTTGGACTAGAACAGATGCCCCCTAATGTCTAAGGTCAAAAGAGAAACTAATGGCTGAAATACATTACCATATCTTTACTAGTGGGAAGGCACGAACTCGAGTGTGCCCGGAACTAGAGTTCGGGAGGTGCCATCTGCAAAACAATGATAATCTCTCGGAGGCGGGAATACCCATGTTTGGGATGAACTAATCATGGCTTCCAATCAAGCACACTACATATCCATGTCATACAAATGTCTATAAAGTGTAGCCGCAAGCAATATACAGTGGATCTACATCAAAATCATTTGATGATATTTAAGTACAATATAATATGCATCTTCAAGAAGCATTGACGCATGTGGCTAGAGATGAGGACCTCATAGCTAGAGCAATAAATTCAAGATATTCAACATCTCATGTAGGAGTACAATGGGAGTGTAAGACTCACTACTCTGAGGTCTTTGACATGTTGTCGGGGAAAACTGGAGGATATCGATCATCAGGAACATAACTTCATCGATTTTGAATATGAACTTGATTGGAATCTCAGGATGGCTGACTCAAGAAAATCAAGAGAAAAAATACAAAATGGCAGACTCGGGCTGGATAAAACTTCCCTTGGACAAAATAACGAAAAATGATGAGACTCAGGCAGCATAATATTGACATAATTTTGTTATACAGGAGGAACCACAAACTCTCCATATGTTTGGAAGAGTAACCAAATGGAGGAGGACACGTCTCTATGTAGCAAGAACATCTTCCTAAGGTCATAATAGATCCCAATGCTTGGTGAACAAATGTAAGGATGTGCTTTGTCCAAGGGCGACTATCTTGTTGCCGAATAAAAGAGAATGTATATCCCATCCCCTCTTTTTGGAATATTTTATTTTTTTGTCTTTTTCAAATTTTTAACGAGCTTGAAAAGGAATAAAAGAATGCTACGTTACAAAGGAGGAACAACTGTCACGAGAAAGAAAATTGTTTCCAAGCGCATGGAACATATTGATTCTCAAGGCAAGGAGACATGTGCAGGATAAGGACACTCAGGGAAAATTCCTCCATGGGTCAAGGTGTCAGATCGCAAGGGAAACGTTTTTGCAAGGCTTGTGTTTAAAGAATGATTTGAAGGATCAGTTGGTACCAACATGGAGTCGACATTAGGCCAAAGGTTCAAGAATGATACATGCAATGCGATTAAGTCTGACACAACAAGACTCCTTCCATGTGAATTTTTACGAGCCCAAAGAAGGGAAGCTCGGTGGTTTTTTCACATTTAGAGAGTTTGAAAAAACATGAAAAGAAGACTCTAGGGAGTTTGTTTTTCATAATTAGTCCAATCAGTTCGAAAAATGGTTAAACTTATACCGAAAAGATGTCTCTTCAAAACCATTTTAACGATTGTGATTGAGACAAGATCACTCGGCAATATTTTCAATTTTAAGGATTCTGAAAAGATCTTAACTATGGACTCGCAGCCTTTTTCTAAGTTTTGTCCCTTTAGCATGAAAAAGTATAAAATATAACTTAGGAGAACTCTCTCGGCGAGACAAGTTTCCCAAGGAATACCTTTTTCCTGGATAATCTCTTGGCCGGAAAAAGGGTTAAACTTATGCCAAATAGATGTACTTTATGTACCAATTAACGAGTGTGAAAGGAACAACGTCACTCGACAATCTTTTCATATTTAGAGATTTTGAAAAGAGCTTAACTATGGACTATGAGGGGGTTCCTTTTTCATAAGCAATCTCCATGGCCCGAAAAAGAGATAAACCAAAACCAAGGAGAATGTCCCTTTTTCGGAAATTTAGTCCCTCAAGCCCGAAAAAGGGTTAAACTTGTTCCTGAGAATACTCTCCTAGTGAACCGAAGCTCCTAGGGCATACCTTTATTCGTAAAATTAGTCGTCCAGACCCAAAAAGGGGTAAACTACCGTCGGACAGATGTGCCTTCAAATTTGAGTTTGGTGAGCGTGAAGGGAAACAAGATCGCTTGGCAATCTTTTCATTTTAGAGAGTCTAAAAAGGGCTTAAAGAAGACTCCAGTGGGGCTTATTTTCTCAAGTAATCTAGATGAGATCGAAAAGAATAAAAACAATCTCATTGGATGTTTCTTTCAAAATTTAAGTGAGCTTGAAAGACAACAAACTATGCTCTTTAGGGATTCCCATGGGTAAATCCAAGAATGATGACTAGAAAGAATAATGAGGCTTCAATACATAATCATGGTGGGACTAACAATGACTCCCAAGCCTATGGATAAAACTTGCATCATGGACACCAAAATGCAGCAAAGGATCTACCTATGGCATCCATGTAGAGGTAGGCTCTACCACCTAATTACGACACTTCTAAAGCAATTGAGAAGGTTCTGTGTAGCACTTCGGTGGGATTGATCCTATGGAAAAGAAGAAAAGTCAACAATATGAAAGATGCAGGGGGTGAAAACCTAACCTATATGCAATAGTTGAACAAATGACGTTTACCATGGGATGATATAGGTGTAACCCATTGTTGGCCCTTGACCAAGTTTTGAGGATCCTTGGTCATGTTTGACCTATTTTGGTACTTTGACCAGCTGTTGAAGGCGAAGCGCAATATGAAGCGCAGATCGCGGGATCTCGGCCCATTTTTAGGGATTTTTGGGTTTTTGGGCTTATGTAATGGATATGGGAATGTCGGCCCATGGGTTTACCCATGTTTAGGCCTGATTTTGTAATGTATAAATAAGAAGACTAGGCGATGTAAGAAGGAGTCAATGAGTTAGTCAGTGGTAAGTTGTGCAAGTTGTAAGTGCTTTGTGCATCCTGAGTGAGACTTGCAAGGCTAAGTGCAAGTGATTGTAAAAGGGTGTGTAAGGCTTTGTGCCCATATCTACTCAGGGAAGGAGGATCTAGTGGAGTGCGTGAAAATATCCTGTCCTATGAGGAGTAGGATTATGTGGCTCTATGCATGTAGAATATTGAGAGAAGATAATAGAGAAGACAAAGAGTTGGTGCACGTAGCCCCAGGGTGGGGGTGAACCATGTACATCCTATGTTTTGAATGCTTTGTTCTTTATGGTTGCTCTCTTGGTTATATGATTAAATTCTTAGTGTGTTGTTAGATGATGAATGAATCTAATATGGTATCTTAGTGTTGAATAATGTGAATGAATGTTATATCTGATCTATGTTAGTAATCTTTGTGCTTGAATCTATTGAATCTATGGGAATGTTACACTGATTTATTATTAGATTTTAACTTTGCTGTAAACTAAGACTAGATATTGATGAACTATAACTGCTAAGTGCTCTGTTAAGGTTTTAAAATCACAGATCTGTGTCCCAGCTAAGGTTACAGACACTGGAGTCCTACAACCACCCCTGCCTCTACCTCGGGTGAGACTTCATCTGCTTTGCAGGTGTTGCCGAAATGGCTGGTAGTTAGGGTTTTGTTGTTGCATTGTTTCAGCATTGAACCCCGGGTCTGCCCCTGTGCCAACAAATGGTTCTGTTGTCGGGACCTGAAACTGTGATTGTTGGGAACTGAGGAAGAAGAAGCTTTGTGCGAATATCTGACTCGAAACTGTGAAAGCTTTGTGCGTAGATCTGTTTCCCTGGTGCACAGTACTCTAATTGGATTGTAAAACTCTATGCTAAGAAGAGAAGTTTGATCTAAATAAAATAGGTAAGATCTTGAAGCCTTGTGCTCTGAGAAAGGTAAGAATAGTGAAAATTTTTAGATTTGAAAGCTTTGTGCTCTGTTGAAAGAAAGATTAGTAGAAATTTTTGTTTCAAGAATATGGATCTAGGTATGTTTGACAAAATTTGTCTTAGCCTGAAAACTAGGGCATAGCTAGATTAAAGAAGGTTTGATATGAGTAGATCTAAAGGAAATAATGAAAGATATGTTATTCCTATGCATAGAAAGAATGTTTGGACTAACAAATGGATGCAGGATCCTAGAAATAATTTTTTGTAGGTTAGCTACCTTTATCCTAGTGCGCAGTACAAGAAGGGATGGGAATCATTTAAGAGAAAGAGAGGATTGAATCTTTGTTACAGTTTCATAAGACTGGGACATCTTGCTAAGGAATGCCCTGGTAGAAGACCTAGTTGTCTTTGTTGTAAAGCTATGGATCATGAAGTTATGGATTTCCCTAGAATGATTGCTAACGTTGAAAGAACGAATATGAGACAAGAAAACCCTGAGGAAGGTCGAGAAATCAAGACCATGGTAGAACCCCAGAAAGAATCAGAGATTGTACTATTGCAAATGAAAGAAACCCTGAATGATCACAAAGATATCAACTTACTAGAGATCTTCAAAAAAAAAGAATGCATAGAAACAAGAATAGGAGACTTCGACATTAACTTCATTCTGGATTTGGAAACACAGGTGAATATTATGACAAAAATAACTTCAGAAACTTTAGGAAATCCTGCTATGATTCCTTCATTGGGAGGAATAGTATTATTTAGAGGAAAGTTGATAAACCTACGTGGAAAGATTACCCAGATATATATGAGTGCTCATGGAACTTCGACAGAAGAAGAGTTTGAGGTTGTTAAATTTATTGATAACATCACCCCATTTGCTATATTACTAGGAAAACCTTGGATTGAAAGGGATCAGGCCAGAAGAAAAGAAAAGGAAGTCTTAGAGAAGAAGAATCGAGAATTAAAATATTTCATGACTAGGAGGATCACACACTTAATTGAAGAACAGGAGAACATATCGAAGCTATTTAGCACCAGAGTTGGGAGATGAGCCAACCCAACTCCGCAGACTAGTTGATGCGACCGAAGCTCACCTTCGTCGTGCATGGGAAGAAACAGAACAAGCCACCCAGACCTTGAATAAAGTGAAATAAGTAGTCATAGAAAAATGTTGAGTTGCGGAGCAGGAGAAGGTTTCTCTCCAGACAAAGTTTGAAGAGGAGAAAGCACAGATTCAGCAAGAAAAAGAACAGTTGCTCGCAGATCAACTCGAAGTGAAAAAAGAAGTCAACAGAGCACTTTTCTCTGTGATAGGCTTAGATCCAAAGGAACAATACCGAGTCAAGAATCAAGTAGAGCAGCGCGTGGAAGTTATCCAACAACTACAGCAAAGAATAGCAAACTTAGAGCTACAAACAGTGCCCGACACTCCACAGGATGTGAGGGATCAAAGAGAAGCACCTGCTCGAAGTGCAGTTGAGAGAATAAAGACCCTTTCCATGTAATGTAAAAAACTAAGTGATCACAGTGCCCAAACTTATGAGCGACTCACTAAGAATCCAGAACTGAAGGCACTGGAGTCACAGCTCCAGGAGGTGAAGCAGCAAGCAGAAACAATACAGGCGTAGTTGAAGCCCCTGTTAGTTGTTTAAAAGATGAAGCGATCCCAAGAACAACGCACTTATCAAAAGCAGGTCCACACCATTCAAAGAAAATTCATGGAAGTGACTCAGAGGCTCCAACCTATACAGGATGAGGCTTGCCAACTATTCACAAAGATCGAATACAGAGGAGCAGAACTGGAACAAGTCGTCACTGTAGCTGAACAGTGCTTAGAGGGACCTGTCAACGAAGTAGTAATCCAAGATTTCACTGAGCAAGAGGCCATGGAATAGCAATAGATCGAAGCAGCTCGAGCCAAGCTTGAGGATTTTGGGGTAGAATTACCCAAAGCAGAGTGACTTGGGACAAGTCACAGGTGAGTGTTGGGGGCATGTTGGCCCTTGACCAAGTTTTGAGGATCCTTGGTCATGTTTGACCTATTTTTGGTACTTCAATGGGATGTCGAAGGGGGAGCGCAAGATGAAGCGGAGCTCGCAGGATCTCGGCCCCTTTTTAGGGATTTTTGGGTTTTTGTGCTTATGTAATGGGTATGGGAATGTAGGCCCATGGGTTTACCCATGTTTAAGCCCAATTTTGTAATGTATAAATAATAAGACTAGGCGATGTAAGAAGGAGTCAGTGAGTTAGTCAGTGGTAAGTTGTGCAAGTTGTAAGTGCTTTGTGCATGTTGAGTGAAACTTGCAAGGCTAAGTGCAAGTGATTGTAAAAGGATGTGTAAGGCTCTGTGCCCAGATCAACTCGGGGAAGGAGGATCTGACGGAGTGCAGGCAGATCTCCTATCCTATGCGGAGTAGGATTTTGTGGCTCTGTGCATGTAGAAGATTGAGAGAATCTAATAGAGATGAGGAAGAGTTGGTGGACGTAGCCCCGGGGTGGGGGTGAACCACGTACATCCTGTGTTGTGAATGATTTGTGCTTTTTGGTTTCTCTCTTGGTTATATGATTAGATGCTTAGCGCATTGTTATATGATGAATGAATCTAATATGGTAGCTTAGTGCTAAATAATGTGAATGAATGCTAGATCTGATCTATGTTAGTATGCTTGGTTCTTGAATCTATTGAATCTATGGGAATGTTGCACTTATTTATTATTAGGGTTTAACTACGCAGTAAACTAAGATTGGATATTGATGAACTATAAATGCTAAGTTCTTTGTTAAGGTGTAACAATCATAGATCTGTGTCCCAACTAAGGTTGCAGACACTGGAGTCCTGCAACCACCCCTGCGTCTACCTTGGGTGAGACTTCATCTGCTTCACAAGTGTTGCCGAAAGGGCCGATTGTTAGGGTTTTTTTGGTGTGTTGTTTTGGCATTAAACCCCGGGTCTGCCCCTGTTCCAACACCCATCTCAAGAAACACTACCAAACCAAAAGGACAAGTTCATTAGAACGACCCAAAGATAACTCAAAAAATAACTTAAGAAGCTACCAAGTCAAGAAAAGGGAAAAAAGGGCCAAAAAGGTCTATAAATAGAGGTGGATAGCTCATTTTTACCATTGCAAATTGGAAAATAACCAAAAAGGTCAAAAACCCTCTTCCTCAAAAGGCAAATTCAAGGAGCTACGGTGGATGAAAAACCTTCACACTTGAACCATGTAAGTACAAATCAACCTCTCCTTAATTTTCATTCATATTTTTATGTTTAATTTTATGTTTGGGAGGTGCACAACCTTGTAAAATGGTTGTGTCTACGTGTACGTGGGTTGTCCATGCTCAGCCCATGTATGTACATAGGAAAAGTAATATTTATCCCATGTACATACGCAACTGTCTTAAAGACATCCCATGTACACCTCCTTTAATACTCAAAAAAAGAAACAAAAATGACTAAACCCCTCCAACATTTTGTACAACAGGATGTATGTGCATTGGAGAGAAAGGTAACATGAGGAACTTGATGTCTTGGTCAAGGAGGATCCCGGGGCCATTGTTATGCTGAAAAAATGTGGCATGTGGAAGCTCTTCCAATGCCCATTCATGAGGGAACAACTGAGGTTGCTAAACTATTTGGTAGAGTATTTTCACCCTGATGCAGAGGAACTCATGCTAGAGGGTTAGTCACTGACCCCAATGACAGAGGATATCTACTTCTTGACCGGCCTCTCTAGGAGAAAGGAACTAGTCAATTTGGGGACCTTTCCTCCAATGTCGTACAATATCAAGGACTACATCAAGATGTACTGTGAGGATAGTACCAAGAAAGTAGGTTCTCAGGTGACGATACACAAGATCACCAGCCTCCACCTTCGCATTGTACTTTTCATGATTGGGCAGATCAAGGGATCCATAGCACTCCATCAGACCTCCTGTGCAAAGATGCATTGTGCAGTTTAGTGTTTGGATGTGACTATTTTTTACTGGAGTACTACCGTGCTTACATGCATGAAGAAAAATCTCACAGACTGTCGTAGGAGGACGAATAATAATTTTGGGTTTGGAATGATATTATGCACTTTCTTCTTTGAGAATGTGCCTAGTCTTAGCCTGAGGGAGACAGTACGAGGACATATTTCCTCCTTTCCAGCATTGTGCAGGTGGGCAGTTTTTCTTCCTAGACGGGGTGGAGGAAGAACCCAGGAGGCTTTTGATGACAATTTTTTTGATTGGTGGGCCCATCATATTCCCATCATAGAAGAATATCCATATGCAGAAATCAATTTCCTGAGAGATCCTGACATGCCCATGCCCCCTGGTGAGGAGCGCAGAGATATAGGTAACACATTTTTTAAAGTTATTAAATTTTTAATATTTTACATATTATCCTTTTTATATTAATGCTAGAGTATTAACTTAAATATCTGTTATATACAGATGTGGGACTAGTTCAACCAGCAGACATTTCCAGGACCAAACGTCGCCCTTGACTAGAGGCTGGACCAGCAGGAGAAAGAGGACCAGTTCAACTAGCATACATTTCTAGGACCAAACGTCGCCCTTGACCAGAGGCTGGACCAGCAGGAGAAAGAGGACCAGCAGCTGCAGGAGGAACCCCAGCTGGAGAGGCTGAGAGAGTGCTACGGTAAGTAGAGAGAAACCTTACGGCTCTCACTCATGCAGTACCAATGGTAAAGATCGAGGATCTTCCCCCGTCTATGCAGCCACATGTAGTGGGGGTGCCCATGACTTGGGTCCAGATATTTCGATGTCTTGCGAACACCATAGTTCACTATTAGAGTGCCAATAGGCTAGACCTTAGATAGTATTGGACCATACATGTGCCGAGGGCACTTTTTTGTACTATGTACTGAGGGATTAAGCCCAACAATGTATACTAGCTATTTTTTAGGCTTTAATTCCCACTTTGTACTCATGACATTATTTTTTGGATCTATTATATATACATATTTTTTGTCTTATGGATGAACACTTTTTACAAATGTATTTACATGTGTATGTGTGTGTTTTACTTTTACATGTGAGAAACATGCTAGTCTAATACTTTATTAGCTAATGTATCAGTTAATTGGTTAGATCTCCTAGGAACATGAATATAAGTAATATAATCAAAAGATGTTTCTAAGAGACGTACCCTAAGGAATCGTTGGTGAAGGGTGGGATTGTAAATGCGGTATACCCCATTTAACTGGGACACGACTAGTTGAGAATCTAAATAAACCTGGAGGCAAGAAATACCATGTGACAAGGCATCACATAGTAATTCTATCACCGCATTGTACTTGGCAACATTATTAGTTGCTTCGCCTAGACAAATACCTCCAGAAGATAGACACTGACCACTAGGTGAAAAATTCACCCAAACTACAGAAGAAAGCCTCTGATTTTGTCAACTAGCGTCATCTATGAACCCAACATAGATTTCTAATTCACTTGACATATGCCACAGTGAAAAAGAAAACATAAATGACTACATGTCCATAAAATAAAAAGAAAAAAAAAATGTATAAAAAACTATACATATATACAAGAAGTCACACTCATGAGACCGGCCTAAGTGTAATACTTCTTATGATAGAGCCTGTTTCTAGGCTCCACTGAGGCATTACCCTCGAAATCAACTATATGATAAGCACCCTTTTCTAAGACCTCTTTCACAATGAAAGGTCTGAACCACGTGGATTTGAAATTTCCTACCCCCAAGGGATATTTGTCTTGGTCGTAGACCAGGACAAGATCACCTTCAGAGAAAATTTGAGGGTGGACAGACCGATCATATTGACACTTGACCCATTTTTTATGAGCCTCATTAGCCGAGGTTTCATCTCAATGTTTCTCATCAAGCTTCTTTATATATACAAGATGTTCCTCAAGAGATGTATTGTCGGGAAGTAGTTCCACTGCCAACTTCAGAGAAGGGATTTGACATTCAATGAGAGAGACTACCTCTATCCCGTAAACAATTTGAAAGGGTGAAAAACCATTAGTAGTCTTTACAGAACTTCAATAATCCCACAGTGTTGAATATAACATCAAATTCCAATTTGACTTGGCCAAATTAATCGTTCCCTAAAGAATAGTCTTGAGAGACTTATTCACATCTTCTACCTGACCATTCGCTTGTGGGTAATACAGTGATGAATGTTCCTATTTAAACCCAAGTTTTGATGTTAATTCGGACATGATTTTGTTCTGGAAGTGATGCCATGGTCAGTGACAATCTCTTTCGGGATACCAAACCTGGCTACGATCTGGTTAAAATCAAACAAGGCAGCAATTTCCTCGTCATTGTTAAATGTTGGCATAGATTTGACCCACTTATTAAAGTAGTCTATTGCTACAATGATATAGAGATTCCCCATGGTAGAAAATGGGTGCATGTAGCGAAATCAATCCCCCACTTGGTGAAGGGACCAACAACAATAATTGGAAAGATAGGACCTGGGTGTTCCCACATATTCCAAGAGAATATCTAGCACGGGTGACACTTCTTGACCACCTCAACACAATCTTTGATTAACGAGGGCCAAAATTATCCTGTGTGAAGAATCGTTTGGGCTATTTCCAACCCAAACAAATGCCCGCCACATGCTCATGTGTGACAGTCATTCAAAACAAGCTCTGCTTCTTCATGAGTAAGACATCATCAAAGAATGCAATCCACCCCTCGACAATACAAAGTGTCATCGAGGATGAGATAGTTCCACGCTTGGTGTCATATTCATCGACTCTCATCGCGAGAAGCAGAAGCAGGGCACTTCAAATTCTAAAGATACACAAGTATATCTCCATACCATAGGTCTGAAGATGTGATCAGAAAAAGATCTTCGTTAATTGGTGACTCTTCGGGAAAAATATCACCACTTTCAACTGGAAGTTTCTATATTAACTCCGCAAATACCAATGAATTTTTAGATTTCTCTGAAACGAAATCCAAGTCAAACTCTTGCAAGATAACTATCCATCGACTAATTTTTTCACCAATGACCCGTCATGTTAACACATATTGAAAAGAGTTGACAACAGCTATGACGGTTGTTAACGCAGCCATTTTTTTTCAGTTAGAGTCAGTTTTTCGGTCGAGTTATAGCCCATGTGTCAAAGCACGTGAAGTCAGGTACGTAGAAGTGAAGGGGTCGAAGCCAGAAAGTGGTTGGTTGGCCCTTGGAAGCGGGAAGGGATGTCAGAATCGAAACGTACATAAAGGGTACTGGCATGTCGTTCCCAGAAAGTCAAGTCCTGTCAAAGTTGGTCTCTACGTGCCCCAGGTCAAGTCAAGTAGTTAAAGGAGGTAGTGTCGGCAGGTGTTGTAACTATTATCATTTCATCATGGAGGAAGAAGGAATGAAAAATCATGATATTAGCATCATGTATGCCCTGCAACCCTTATTTCTTGTACTCTACACGTAAGGATGTGTTATGGAAAATATGCAACTCGATTCAAAAAATCCAATCACCATGATTTCACTGTTCCTTGGAACGATTCCTCCTTTCGCCTGTTTTGTTATAAATCCTAGACCTCTAGCACCCATTTTATTCGTGAAAATAGTTTCAAGCTCTGTTTGTAATTTTTCTCGTAGTCCAAGGTCAATCGGATTCTCTATCTTGGGCATCCGCCCGACATACTTCGCGTAAGACAGATACCGTTTTGCACCATGGCGACCTCTCAAAACATGAAGAAGGGTACCCGTAGTGGCAGGATTTCCAAACCTGAGCCCAGAGTGATTGGGTTTCATTCTCGCTCACAACAGGCATCCCCGAAGATAAAAGGGATATTTTTCCTTTACCAACAGGAAATACGACATCACATTGCGCAGAAATTGGAGTGGAAGGAACCATGCGTAAATGAGGGACAGTAGAAGTCTTATCTCCCCAATAGCAGATACCTCAGAGAAGGGGCATACCAAGGAAGAACAAATAATCTAGGGAAACTCGAATCTCAGATGAGCCACGCACATGACCAATCGCTGAC
>SNQJ01S0070748.1:30046-52020 GCA_010110895.2 Picea sitchensis
CGTTGGAAATGTATCATCAAGGAAATTCATTTTGGGGGATCAAGTATGCCTTTGGATATCATTGAGGAGCTCAATACCGAAAAACCTTCATTTAGGCCCTCAAAATGGCCCCGGAAGTAAAAATAGTAAACTGCCAAAAATGTCAGAAAGATGTTTTGAGCCAGTTGGAAACGGTGGGTAGCCACTGATATCCATATGGATCAATCCTCCATCCTTAGGAAGAAATGGTCTCCATTGCGTTGAGGTACCCTATTAGATGAGGAAATTTCTGTTGAATTTGGCCCCGGGTGAGCCACTTGCCTTGGTGCAGGAGCTGCCCTACTTTGACGACTCGATAAAGTTGGATACTTTGTTGTCGAGTGACCTTGATATGTCTGTCCACAATATGATCATTGGGTGCCTGTTGTATGTATTCGGGGTTGAGCTCTATTGGTGTCAATTGTTCTGCTACTTCTGAGGTGTCCAATAATGGTGGGAAATAAGGGCAAACGAGATCCACGTGGAACACTGGGTGCAGGCCAAGGAAAGGAGGAATGTTGAGCTCAAAATAATTATCCCCCACGGCCTTGGTGATAATGTACGGTCCATAACAGAGTGGGAGAAGCTTTCGATGGGGTCCTATAAGGCGTTCTTTCTGCAAGTGCAACCAAACTTTGTCGCCCACCTGAAACTTATGCGGCACCCGGTGTTGATCATGGCGTTGTTTGTACTTGTCATTGGACTTCTATAGGATATCCTGAACCTGTTGGTGGATGTGCTGGATCCGCTCAATGAACCGGGTGGCTTTGTTAGATTCAGTTGGAGCAGGAGATGAGTCAGTCGAAGTGACCGCAAGGGGAAGTGCAACATCTATGGGACCCAATGGTTGGAATCCCAACCCCACTTGAAAGGGGTTGTGGTCGGTTGAGCTATGCAAGGCTCGATTGTAGCTATGTTAAACATAGGGAAGGCTCTCATCCCATGTGCGAGGGTTCTTTGAATTATACATGCGAAGGATATGCACAATCATTCGATTTACAACCTCGGTTTGGTCGTCTGTCTGGGGGTGGAAGGCCGTGGATTTGGTGAGCTTGGTGTCCAGCAGTGACTAGAGGCTCGACCAGAATGTGCTGAGAAATCGACTATCTCGATTTGATACAATGGTTTGTGGGATTCCAAAATGTACCCAAACGCATTCAAAGAAGAGCTTGGAAGTGGCCTCTGTTGTGATGCTCTTCTTGCAGGCAACCAGAATCCCCATCTTAGAAAAACGATCAACAACCACAAAAACACATTCAATTCCCCACTTGGTGGATGGGAGGCCTGACATGTAGTCCATTAAGATGGATTCCCATGGCCTGTCAGGAGTAGGAAGAGGGGTGTACATGCCCTATTTCTTAGTGGTCGGTTTCACAATAGCGCAGGCAGTGCAGGACCTGATATACTTGCCGACCTCTTGTCGAAGTTTCGGCCAGTAGAAATGTTTTTGTAGCATCGCCACGGTCTTTCGACGTTGAAGTGTCCTGTCATCCGACTGTAGTGGGCTTCCCATATCAGCGTCACTCTCTCACTTGATGGAACACAGATATGGCCCAGACGACATAACAACCCATCCTGAAGATGGAAAATATCGACAACTGCATTTGCACCCAACATTTGGTAGGTGGTGGCGAAGTCAGGGTCTGTCTCATAGAGTTGGGGCCATCCAGATGTCTCATGGCCGCAAGATTCTAGCACCGTGGTGAGTGCTGCGACTGGAGGTCTGCTGAGGCAATCAGCGACACGATTGGTGCTTCCTATTTTATACTTGATGTTGAGGTGGAATTGCTACAAGTATGTGGACCACTTTTGATGGTGGTTATTCTGCATTTTTCCCTATGTCTGCATGAACTGCAGTGGCTTATGATCAGTGTGGATGACTGTTTTGAGGAAATCTTGGTCAGGTTTGACCACTTTTTGGACTTCGAGGAAGGAGTGCCCAGGGGGAGCTAAGATCATGGATTTCACTCATTTTGTGGGCTTTGTGGACCCAACAAGGGGTTCATTAGGGTTTTTGTAATGGGTTATGGGATTTCGACCCATGGGTTAACCCATGTTTAGGCCTTTTTGTAAGGAAATGTAAAAGTATAAATAGATAAGAATGTATGGTAGAAGGAGACACATAATATAGTAGCTAAGTGAAAGTAGTGTGGGTTTCTTTGTGAAACAGATTGTGTGTGTAAGGCTCTGTGCTTGATAGAGAAAGTTGGATTTGTGCTATGACCTAGATTTGGGAAGGAGGATCTGGCGCTCAGTGCGCAGATCTCATATCCTCTATGAAGCTTGGCTCTATGTCTTAGTGCATAGGAGCAGATGAATGTAAGATATTGGAGACTAATAAAGAAGACGAAGCAGTTGGTGGACATAGCCCCACACTGGGTGAACCACGTATATCTTCTGTCTTTTGGTTGCTTTGTGTTGTGTTATTTATATTACGAATCTAATTTTCTTATTATGTATGTTAGATAGACGTATAGATGCTTAGTGCTTCACCTGTGGTAAGGATGAATGAATGTTATATTTACTCAATGTTGTGTGCTAAGTAGTTGAAGTGCTTGATCTTTACTTTGACTGCGTCAATCTATCTTAGGTTCTGTTTTGCGATGTTAATGAAGTTAATGAACTAATGCATATCGTTTTCGAAGTGTTATTAAACTACTTGTGAATTGTTGTAATCACAGATCTATGTCCTAGCTTGGTTACAGACACCTGAGTCCTGTAACCCCCCCTGCCTCTACCTCAGATGAGACTTCACCTGCTTCGCAGGTCTTACCGAAAGGGCCGATAGTTAGGGTTTTTTTGGTGCATTGTTGAAGCGTTGAACCCTAGGTCTACCCTTGTTCCAACAAATGGTTATGTTGTTGGGACCTAAAACTGTGATTGTTGGGAACATGAGTAAATAAAAGAGAAGCTTTGTGCGTAGATCTATTTTTGTAGTGTGCAGTACTCTACTTGACTTGTGAAGCTCTGTACTAAGAAAGAAACTTAATCTGAATAAATGAGGTAAAATCTTAAAAGAGGTAAAGCTTTGTGCTTTGATAAGAGTAAGATAAGCGGAAGTTTTTGTTTTGAAAGTATGAATTTAGGTATGTTTAAAATATTTTGTCCTAGTTTAAAGGCTAGGGTGCAGTTGGAAGAAAGAGTTGATCTGAATAAATTTGATAGAAATAAAGAAAGATATGTTATTCCTATGCATAGAAATAATTTTTGGACTAATCAATGGATGCAGGAACCTAGAAAGAATTTTTGCAGATTATAGGTCCAGCACTGTGATCCTAGTGTGCAGTACAGGAGAAGTTGGGGAACTTACAAGAGAAAGAGAGGATTGACATTATGTTATAACTGCAGAAGATCGGGACATCCTTCTAAGGAATGCCCTGGTACAGACCCTATTTTTCTTTGTTGTAAAATTTTTGGTCATGAAGTTGAGGATTGTCCAAGGATGATTGCTAAAGTCGAATGAATGAACATGAGACAAGAAAAATATGAAGGAAGTCAAGAGAATAATAAAATGCTAGAGAATCATCAAGAGAATGAGTCGGAAAAATCTCAGGCTATGTTATCACAGTTGAAAGAGACGATGAATGATCGCAAGGATGTTAGTTTACCAGAGATCTTGAAGGTAAAACAACACATTGTTGGCATAGGGGCAGACCCAGGGTTCACTCCAAGAGCATACCAACAAGCCCTAGCTACTGGCCCTTTCGAAAACACATGCGAAGCAGATGCAGTCTCACCCGAAGTAGCGATGAGGGGGTTGTAGGACAGAGATGTCTACAACCACGAGAATATCAAGGGGATCTTGTATAACAATAATCACAGTATTCATATATCATTTACCAGCAAAATCTACTCTGTGCAGCTATAGATATTGATCTAACACAGTAATGCAATTAAAATTATAATAATGGCAGAGATCATAGCATTAATCACTCACACAACACAAGATGTATGTGCTTCACCCTCTCTCTAGGGCTACGTCCACAGAACTGTGCTTATGATATATTAAGATAAATCTTACAATTCTGATCTGCACTGTTGTCCAACAGATCCTCTCTCTCCTTCTGTCTTTCTCTCCCCCCTCCTGTGCACCCAGCTGCAAGAGCTGATCTTCACACCCAGCTGAAGATCTTACAATACCAGAAGGCTTCAACACTTCTCTCTCACAATACAATGACCTCTCACCAAAACAATAGAGCTAAATCAATAACAATATCATACCTCTCTCACCCAAGTCCTCTTAACCTTTATTTATACATTACAATACCTCACCGACGGCCTTAGGCCGAAACCTAGGTGTCAAAACCCTAGGTGTCTAAGACTTTAGGTCAACTTGATCCACTTTTTCCAGACTTCGCCAGCCTGTCTTTCCTTCCTTTTCGTGCGGTGCTCCAAAGCATCCAATGGTGGATTTTTCCACTTCATGAGTCATCCTCGGTCAATCTTCCTTGTTTATCTATCATCCTCGATCTCCTCATCCAATGGATTTCTTTTCCGCACTTCACTCCATATTTTCTTCTCTTTTGCTCACTTTGACCCAGTGGCAGTCACTGTCTCTCCCACGAAGTTCACTTTTTACCTTTTCTTCCTTGTTCTCTGTTTCCTTTCATAACCAAGGGCCAAAAGGCCCCCAACACTCACCTGTGACTCGTCCTGAGGCACTTTAGATATGCTCCTTTTGTTTTACTTCGAATTTGGACTGCGTAGTGCAGCCTTTGCTTTCTGCTTTATGCCTCCTTCCCGTCCTTGTGCAGACTGTATTTTCTGTGTTTGGTACCCAGTTTCAACTGCACCTGGTACCTAAACCCTTTTCCTCATTCTTTTACTTGGAGTTGTGAGGCAGTTGATTGTCATAGTACAACTTCAACAGACTCCCATTCACCAATCCTTCTTTCCATTCTCCATTCAACATCTTCAGTTGTGCAGCTCCTTCTGCTATGATGTAGGCAATCTCATATGGTCCAAGACAATGCGTTCTGAACTTCCCAGGGTGTTTGATAAACTTACTGTCATATACCAGTACTAAATCACCTTGCTTGAATATCTTTTTCTTGATGTGCCTGTCGTGGTAGGCCTTTTCTCGTTCCTTCTGAACTTGTTGATGGAAGCCTGCAATGAATTTGTCTTCTTCTAGTTTGACTAACTGTGCTAGCCTCTCATGAATAGCACCAATATCATCCATGTCTGTAAATACAGCAATTCTTAAGCTCGGTACCAAGTACTCCAAAGGGACAACAGCTTCAAGACCATAAACCAACTTGAAATGGGTCTATGTTGTTAATTTCTTGCAAGTGGTCCTATAAGCCCAGAGTATTGTTGGTACTCTTAAATCCCAGTCATCCCTGTTCACGCTACAAATATTTTTCAATGATGTCTCCAATATATTGTTGAATGCTTCAACCGTTTTGTTTGCTTATGGATGGTAAGGTGTAGTCTTCTGATGGTGGACTTCAAATTCTTCAGTCAGGGCTGCAACTGCCTTATTGATGAAGTGTGTACCTTGATCACTCATAAGGACCTTAGGGAATCCAAACCTGGTTATTATGTCATCAAATATAAAATGCGTAGTTGTAGTTTCACTACAGTCCTTGATTGCTCTTGCTTCAGCCCATCTAGTCATGTATTCTGTCACAGTGATAATATACCTTGCTCCTGTGCATTTTCCTAGTGGGTTTATAGGTCCCACAAAGTCAATGGCCCATTTTTCAAATGCCTGCAAGGTCATCTGCGGTGCTAATGGAATCTCATCTCTTCGGGATGATTTTCCAACTCGCTAGCATACATCGCATGCTCTGGTATATTCTTTAGCATCTCTGTGTAACGTAGGCCACCAAAGGCCAGCTCGCAGAACCTTCTGCGCAGTTGCTTTCCCTGCGTAATGTCCTCCTGCGATGCCTTCATGAGCTTCTGTGAGGATCATTCGGTGCTCTATTTCCATAATTCATCTTCTTAGTATCTCATCAGGTCCTATTTTATATAGCTGACCAGCTATCAATGAAAAATCTGCAGCGCACACCACTAGTTGTTTTTTCTAGGAGATTGTATACTCACTTGGAGCCATCCATGTTGACAGGAACTGGACTATGTCTGTGAAGTGGTCATAAATCTTTCTAATGGTGAGTAGTTGTGCATCTAGTAATTTATCCTCCATACTGGTAGGTTCTTCACCATGTTCCAACCTCGACAGGTGGTCTGGGCCCTTGTTCATTTTTCCTGGCTTAGCTATGATCTCAAAATCATACTCTTGAAACAGCAGAAGCCATCTGCAGATTCACCCCCCCAACACTGGCTTGTTGACTAGGTACTTCACGCAGATTGATCAGTAAACATTTTAAAGTGTCCTCCTAACAAGTAGTGGCGGAATTTTTGCAACGCATACACCATGGCTAGTCCCTCTCTCTCTGTAGTGGTGTAATTAACTTCAACTGTGAACAGCTTCCTTCTAGAAAATTCTAATGGATGATCAATGTCCCCTTCTCTAGGTTGTGCCAGTACTGCTCCTAATGCAATGGAAAGTGCATCAACATGCACATGAAATTCCTTGCTCCAGTCTAGAAAGACTAGAATAGGCACAGTTACTATCTTTTGTTTCAGTGTGTCGAAGCTCTGCTGGCATTATTTTTTCCAACCGAACTGACAGTCTTTCTTTAATAACTTCAACATTGGTGCAGTAATCTGAACATATCCTTTGATAAATTTCCTATAATATCCAGTATGTCCTAGCGCAGTGCGCAGTTGTTTAACTGAAGTAGGTGGTGGCAAATCAACTATAATTGCAATCTTGGATGGATCCACCAACAATCCTTGCTTGCATACAATATGACCTAATAATACTCCAAATGGTGAAAAGAAGATGCATTTCTTCAAATTCAAATCAATTTGACACTGCATGCATTTATCCAACATTAGCCTTAGACATTCAATATAATTTTTCAACAAACTAAAAACAGTCCAGTCATAAAAGTATGCTTCTAAAAACTTATGCAAAAATTCTTTGAACGCTTCAACCACCACCCTGGAAAATATGGTTGGGGAATTCTTCAATCCAAATGGAATTACTGTATATTGGTAGGATCCCCACTCTGTGGCAAACGTAGTCTTATGGCGGTCCTCCTTGGCGATGTGGATCTGATGGTATCCTGAAAATCCATCTGTAAAAGAACATACTTCTTGGCCTCCCATGTTATCCAACACTTTGTATGTGAATGGTGTA
The DNA here is from genome assembly GCA_010110895.2 of Picea sitchensis. Taxonomy (NCBI): domain Eukaryota; kingdom Viridiplantae; phylum Streptophyta; class Pinopsida; order Pinales; family Pinaceae; genus Picea; species Picea sitchensis. The sequence continues at coordinate 37,278 of SNQJ01S0070748.1, forward strand.
GGGAAAGGATCATGTAGACAAACATCATTCATCTTCCTGAGATCTATGCAAATCCTGATCTCACCTGTCTTCTTATATTGCACTACCATGGGACTAATCCACTTCGACTCCTCGACAGGTTCAATAATCCCTGCTTCCAGCATTTTGTCAAGCTCAATCTTCACTTTTTCCTTTTATTTCGGATTCAGTCTGTAGGGTATTTTCTTGACTGGCTTTGCATCTAGTTTCAAAGGTATTCTCATCTCTCCCATAGGTCCTTTGATACCCTTCATATTAGTGAACTTGGTCGGGAACAAGTCCTGATACTCGTGCAATAATTCTATGATTTTTTCAATGGTAGTAGTGTCCCAGTAATCCCTAACATTAGCAAGATTTGGTGTCTCCTCTGTCCAAATATTGACTTTATTTATCTTTATCAGTTGTCCAATGAATGGTAGTTCAAATCCTAGTCCTTCCACATCTATCTGGCCTTTTGTTTCTGCGATATTCACCTTCCTTGGATCATCGTCCTCATTGGCATTAATGTTGTAGCAGATCTATAGTTTCTCGAGGGGCGCGGTCCATTCATCCTCTTCTTGCTCCAAAGGGAGGTCAGATGCATCCTTAAATACTTTCTGTCTCACCATCTGTAGTGCTCGATCTACTGAAGGAAATTCACTTTCAAACAAAAAGGTGGTTATAAAATTATGGATCATACCTTCCCATTCTGAAGTGACGAGGTGCAACTCTGCTTGAAGGTACAATTTAATCAGGGTGGTATCCAATGTATTGACGAATCTCTATACCCATTGTTCTCTAGGAACGTCATTCTAGGCCTCTTCGTAGCTGCATACGTGGTCCTTTGGGTAGCTTCGACCTTTGTATCTTACTTCACAGCTTCCTACTTGTGCTGAAAACTGCGTTGTCATCAAAGTTCGACATTGTGTCCAGTCTGTGATGTTTCCCTTGTGCATTCCCCACCATCTTGATAGTGTGGATTTCATGGCCTCATCCATTGCCAACAGCCTCTATTGTGTTGGTACACTTGTCTCAAATTCTAATAAGAAGTTCTCTAAAGGGTTCAGCCCATCAAATGTGGGTAGATTACTCATTGTTGTGCCAATCCAGCGAACTTATCTGGTTAGCCTAGCACATCTTCTTGTAGATACTTCATATATCTGGTTCTGCCAGTTCTCCAGCGCTTCTTCTGAGTCGGATGAACATGTGTTTTCACTTCACCAGCTCAAATTTTCGTCATTTGTAGGGTTGATATAATCTTGTTGTCTGGCTGTTAATTTGTAGATGTTTTCCAGTTCAAATGTGTGGTCTTCTTCTCTGATAGGATTTGTATATCGTGGACCCTCATATGGATATAGAGGTGCAATGACCCTAAGGCCAGCTTTCTCAAATGTCGTGTCTTTTCTTTAGATCAACAACAGTAGAATTGTCGAAGGCGCAATCAATTCCTAACAATGCAGGGTAAGGGCAGCTATCATCAACAATTTCAATTACTCAAAATCTGCAAAGGTTCTTACTCCATCGATGTCCACTGGGACATGCTCTAATCGTCTAAATGCGCTGACAGCTTGCTTATTATCCATGCAAAGCCTGATAGGGGAATATATCAGCTTGGGTTTTCCCATCAGTGCCCAAGTCTGCTTCGCCATGACATTGACCTCTGACCCTAAGTCGAGGACCACATAGTCTATCTCATACTCTCCTATCTGAGCATTCAAGTGTAATTATTTATTTTTCCTTCTCCTTTTTCCAATTTGGTGCACTACCCTATTTAGTAAGGGGTCTATCTTTCCTAGCTCATACTGCTTGATTAAATCTTGTAATTCTTGTACAGTGCCTTTATCTTGAATCAACTTAACACAAGTGCACAAAAATTCCATGAGTTTTCTTACCTCTTTACCTTCTATTGGCGATGCAGATGGATCAAACGCCTGAGGCATGCCATATTCTTTGATTTTTGGTTGTCTCCTTGATGAATATCCTTGACCTCTTTTGAATTATTTTCTTGCCTCCTCGAATATCTGTCTTTCTTTCTTGGCATCGAACATTGGAGTCTTTTTTGTAGCTTTCCTGACTTCGTGGTTGTTTTCAATCTTTCCTTGGATTGTTTTGTCTTCTCCTGTAGCAAAACCTCCTCGAGTAATAATAGCGACTCTAGGGTCTTCTCCGCAAGGTTAAGCATATATCAGTTGTACTTGTGGGTTCTGTTGAGGTCCTCGTCTTTCCTAAATTTTAGCCAGCAGCATAGGGCATTCCTCTATGACATGCTTGAAGGAGTTACAGTAACTACAGGTTGTACAAGGATTCTGACAATCCCTTGCTAAATGTCCTGGCTACGCACAATTGTAACAGATTGTTTATCCTCGACCTCGTCCCACACCTCCTCCTCACCCTCATCCTCTGTATCCACCATGAGAATTGAAGTTTCTTCTCCCCAGAGAGTTTTACTGTGGAGTGTTTCCTCCTTGTTGTACTTCTCCTTGAATCTTGTATATGTCTCTCAACCTTTCATGCATGAGATCATAAGATCTACAATCTCGATCATCATGCCCCACTGATTTAAAGAATGTACAATACAAGTTTGTGGGTGTCGGAACATACTTCTGCATGTAGTAGCACTCACCTGGGCGATGGCTATTTCTGCATACATCGCACCAGGGTAGGTTAAGTTGCTTCAAGGGGCTCGGTGCTCCTGAGGCCAAGTAATCATGAAACAAGGGACAGTGTTCCTTATCATGGCCTTCAGATATGCATCTTACACACCAGATATCTTCCCTTTTTTCTTTTCCCTTATCTTTCTTCATATCCTCGACCTGTAAAGACAAACTAGTTAGTTGGCTCATGATCTGGCTAATGCCTGAGCTAGATTCTCCCATCGGTGTTGATTCAAGCTTCATGGTGATCTCCAAAGCTTCTGCATGTGATGCAATATTCTGCTGCATCAGAGGGATTCTTATGTGTGGTAAAAGCGTAGAGATGAACCATTCTTTGTTCTATTCATCGGGGATCTGAAAAGTTAATTGGCCTGTTAGGGTCTTGAATCTCTGGTCGAACTCCCAAACAAGTTATGCTACCCTTTGTTTAATCTCTTTTAGTTCTGTAATGAATTGTGACTCCGACTTAGGTTTCTTAAACTCTACAATCATCACATTCTTGATCTCATTCAGGGGCTTAGGCTATGCCAGTCCTTGGACAAGTTTCATGTACCAGCTCAATGTGCGGTCCCTTAGCGTAGTGTTGAACTGGGTTCTCTTGATGGCTTCATCGGTGATACTTTTAATGTTCCATACGGCTTCACATAGAAACCAATGTTGATCTGGATCTTCAGATCCATCTCCTCTAAATATAGGGAGTCTCATTTCATCTGCCATAGAGTTGATTAGGCTTCTTGTCTGAGTAGATGTTGAGCTACTAGTAACAGTACTCTAAATATTTTGGTGGTTCTGACTACTCTGACTGCTAAGTATTGTTGGGACAACAAGAGGATTAATGTTACTTACTTCAGTAGTCCACGCAGTTCCTGATTTTTCTGGCTCGCTTTGGCACAATTCTTCAGCTTCCCCTTCTTCTATTCTGGTGGGCTCTAGATGATCTTCGTTGGTTAGATCTACCTCTTATCCGTTATAGAAACCCTCTTCTCTGTAGTTTTGCTTAAACAAGTTCTCAAGGTGAACCCCTTGGAATACTTTTCCACTGCGTGTATGTCCTGCTTTTGTGTCGTTGTCACTGTCTAAGATCTTGAACATTAGCCTTTTTTGGTTCGACCAATCTACTGTATCTTCAAGATGTGGTTTTCATGCAAGATCATCTTGATTCTTAGCTTCAGAAAGTGCAAAAATTTTCCTCTGGGTCCTTTGAAAAAGTATCTCTCGGCTTGGCTATACGATTTTGTTCTGTCAATAGCAAAATCGGTGATATACCCTCCAATGGTACTATCAAACCAATGATCTACTGCTCTGGATACAGTGTTGTCACTTCTCTTGACCTTTTGGATCAGCGTCGGTGTCCAAACCACAGGAGGTCTAGATCTGATCTCAAACTGTGTGTCAACTAACCTAGCCAACCACTCGTGTAGCTCCTGATGGATTCCTCCAAAGAAGATCTCGTGAATGTCAGTGAAAATGTACTTTGTAGCCAATCTTCAGTACTCAGTTTAGGGTTCTTGTTTTGGGCTTCAGCAAAGTCTGTCTCTTGGTCCTCTATCCACTTCTGAATCTCTGTCTTCGATGGGAACCACCTTGACATTCCCTTAAAAAGATTCATGTCCTGGCAACGGAACCATTTGTTGGCACAGGGGCAGACCCAGGGTCCACTCCAAGAGCGTACCAACAAGCCCTAGCTACTGTCCCTTTCGGCAACACCTTCGAAGCAAATGCAATCTCACCCGAAGCAGCGATGAGGGGGTTGCAGGACAGAGATCTCTACAACCAGGGGAATATCAAAGGGATCTTGTATAGCAGCAATCATTGTATTCATATATCATTTAGAAGCGAAATCTACTCTGCGCAACTATAGATCTTAATCTAACACAGTAATGAAAATCACATTATAATAATGGCAGAGATCAAAGAATTAATCACTCACACAACACAAGATGTACATGGTTCACCCTCTCTCTAGGGATACATCCACAAAACTGTGCTTATGATATATTAAGATAAAGCTTACAATTCTGATCTACACTCTTGGCCAGCAGATCCTTTCTCTCCCCCCTCCTGCGCACCCAGTTGTAAGATCTGATCTCCGCACCCAGATGAAGATCTTACAATACTAGAAGGCTTCATCACTTCTCTCACACAATGCAATGACCTCTCACCACAACAATAGAGCTAAATCAATAACAATNCCAACAACCTTAGGTGGAAACCTAGGTGTCAAAACCCTAGGTCAACTTGATCCACTTTTTCCATAATTCGCCAACCTGTCCTTCTTTCCTTCTCGTGCGGTGCTCCAAAGCATCCAATGGTGGATTTTTCCACTTCCTGAGTCATCCTCGGTCCATCTTCCTTGTTGATCTGTCATCCTCGATCTCCTCATCCAACGGATTGATTTTCCTCACTTTGCTCCATCTTTTCTTCTCTTTTGCTCACTTCAACCCAGTGACAGTCACTGTGTCTCCCACGAAGTTCACTTTTTACCTTTTCTTCCTTGTTCTTTGTTTCCTTTCATAACCAAGGGCCAACACACATAAATGTAAGAATAGGAGACTTCGACATAGATTGTGTCTTGGATGAGGAAACACGAGTGAATATTATGACAGAAGACACTTGGAAAATTTCAGGAAAGCCTATTGTGATACCTTCAATGGGAAGGATAGCCTTGTTCAAAGGAAAGATGATAACCCTATGTGGAAGAGTTACTAATGTACATGTTATTATCCATTGAACACCGACTGAAGAGGAATTTGAAGTCGTTAAATTTGTTGAGAACAGCACCCCATTCCCACTTTTGTTAGGAAAGACTTGGGTCGAGAAGGATCAGATCAGAGGGAAAGCAGAAGAAGAAGCCACAGAAAAGAAAAACAAAGAACTAAGGGATTTCATGGATATAAAAATAGACCAACTGATAGAATAACGAGAAGTTAAGTAGAAGCAACAGAACACAAGAGAATTAGTTGTCGAATTTGAAATAACGCAAGAAGGTTTGAAGGACCTATCCATGCAAGAAAGAAGGATACACACCCTGGAATTAATAAGATAAGAGGTATTAACATCGAACCCTTTGAGAGCACATTATCAATGCAATGTCACTACGCTAGGAGAAGATAAGAATAGGAATGGAAAGAGGAATCCAGAAACATTTAGAGAGATTTAGATCACAGGAAAGACGACAAGAAAGCTCAGTAAAAATAAATCCAAGTTGGAAAATCTACAGGAAGTTACATGGAAGACTTTGCAGGAGGCAGGTTTGCAGGATTTGAACCTCACCATAACAGTAGAACCGCATAGAATGGGACTTCGCCCTGATGAATCCATACGACCGTTGGAGCCGCCCCGACCTTTATAACAACGCTCCAAAACAGCTAGGAAACGCATTTATGGGCGGATGGACCGCATTTGGGATATTGATACCGCACCATAACAGACAGATTCACATTAATGGAAGCATTCCTGCCCATTGGAAGAATCCGTTATGACTCTCTCTTATTTAACCTGTTGGATGTTGCACCAGGACCACTTTTTGCAACCCATGATTATCTAAGACAAGAAGAGAAGTGATTGTGTGTCGAGCTGTGTTATCAGACCTCGCCATCTTTTGTTTACTCCACCTGCTGGTTCGCCTACCCCGACCTACCTATTTAAAATTGAGAACTTCGGGTGAACGTAGTGAGTTAGAGAAGTTTGTCGAGCATACTGGACAGTCCAGTGTGAAGAAGAAGAAGAAAAAGGAGGAAGCCCAAAATATACAAACTGAAGAGGAGGACAGCGCCTCTAAAGAAATTGGATTTGGCTCACCCATAGGAGGAGGAGGAGGAGAAGACCAAGCAGATGGACAAGGAGGAGGGGATGAAGGAGAAAATCAAGGAGAAGGTGAAGCTACACCGCCAAAAGATCCCCCTATTGAAACACCACAGAAGAGGAAGGTTTCTCTGCAAAAACCTTCGGCAAGAAAGAAGACCCATGCCAGTAAGCCCCAACTAGAGGCCACGCTCACATAGGATGATATCAGTCTAGTCCACGGAGCCATGGAGGATGAATCTAAGGATATCTGGCAGAGATACGGAGCGAAGCAGGAGGAGTTGTATGGAAGGGTTGAGAAGGAATTCAAGGAAGTATAGAAGGTTATCCGATCTGTCCGCGCAGTGCCCACTGTGCCTTCCTCATCGGAGATTGCAGAATTGCGGGATGAGCCTGTCCAATTAAGAAGACTTGCAGATGCGATAGAGGCTCAACTTCAGAGAGCCCAAGAAGAAAAGAAGAAGGCTATAGAATCCCTAAAGAAAGAGAAAGAGGAAGTCTTAGAGCAACTACGAGTTGTGTGATACTGCGTAACCACCTATGAAAATGAGAAGGATGAGTTTTGGATGATGCTCGAGGAGGAAAAAGAGAAGATACAAAGAGAAAAGGACCAGATGCTCATGGAGCAGACTGCGATCAAATAAGCGGCGAATAAATCACGTTTCTCTGTGCCGGGCTTGGCACAGGAGGAACAAGAATTGGTTGAGATTCAAGTGGTGAAGCGCGCTGAGGCCATCCAGCAGCTTCAAGTGATGATAATGGATTTGGAGATTCAAGCAGTACCAAGAAATCCACAGGAGGTGTGCAATCAGAGGGAGGAATCCACTAAGAACACAGTTGGAAGGATCAGATCCATCACCTCAGAATGCAAACAACTAAGCAATAGAAGCGCACAGACTTATGAACGTCACACAGAAGACCCAAAGCTAAGGAAACTAGAAGCATAGTTACAGGAGGCGCAATAGCTTGCACTATCAGTATAAGCGCAGATGAAGCTACTCACTATAGTCGAGAGAATAAAAATATCACAAGAACAGTGTGCGGTACAACAACAGATTACTGCCATCCAAGGCAGAGTAATGGAAGTTGTGCAGAAACTACAACCTATGAAGGATGAGGCCTGCAACGTGTTTGAATACATTGAAGGACAAGGCTCGCAACTGGACCAAGTGGTTGCGACAGTGGAACAACGCATGCAAGGGCCTGTTACAGAGTAGATAATTCAAGAGCTTACTGAGTAGGAGGCTCAGGCGAAGCAGTAATTTGAGGCCACTCAAGTGAAGCTCGAGGCCTTCAAAGTAGCATTTCCCAGACCTGAGTGACTCGGGACTAGTCACGGGTGAGTGTTGGGGGCTTGTTGGCCCTCGACCAAGTTTTGAGGAAATCTTGGTCAGGTTTGACCACTTTTTGGACTTCGACACAGTGATCAAGGAAGGAGCGCCCAGGCAGAGATGAGATCGCAGATCTCACTCATTTTGTGGGCTTTGTGGACCCAACAAGGGGTTCATTAGGGTTTTTGTAATGGGTTATGGGATGTTGGCCCATGGGTTTACTCATGTTTAGGCCTTTTTGTAAGGAAATGTAGAAGTATAAATAGATAAGAATGTATGGTAGAAGGAGACACATAAACCGAGGAAAAAGAAGGAGACACATATACCGAGGAAAAAGAAGGAGACACATAAGATAGTAGCTAAGTGCAAGTAGTGTGGGTTGCTTTGTGCAACAGATTGTGTATGTAAGGCTCTGTGCTTCATAGAGAAAGTTGGTTTTGTGCTGTGACCTAGTTTTGGGAAGGAGGATCTAGCACTCAGTGCGCAAATCTCCTTTCCTCTGCAAATCTTGGCTCTGTGGCTTAGTGCAAAGGAGCAGATGAATGAAAGAGATTGGAAACTAATAAAGAAGACAAAACAGTTGGTGGAAGTAGCCCCAAACTGGGGTGAACCACGTATATCTTGTGTCTTCTGGTTGCTTTGTGCTGTATTATTTATATTGTGAATCTACTTTTCTTATTATGTATGTTAGATAGACTTATAGATGCTTAGTGCTTCACCTGTGGTAAGGATGAATGAATGTTAGATCTACTCTGTTTTGTGTGCTAAGTAGTTGAAGTGATTGATCTTTACTGTGACTACGTCAATCTATCTTAGGCTTTGTTATGTGATGTTAATGAAGCTAATGAACTAAGGCATATCATATTCTAAGTGTTATTCAAGTATTTGAGAAGTGTTGTAATCACAGATATGTGTCCCGGCTTGGTTACAAACACCTGAGTCCTGTAACCCCCATGCCTCTACCTCTAGTTAGGGTTTTGTTGGTGCGTTGTTGAAGCGTTGAACCCTAGGTCTGCCCCTATGCCAACACTACCCCATTCTACCAATTTTTGTTCTAAAGTGATTTTGTCTCTTGTTCATTAATAGAAGTTGGTTTTCACTATATTTCGATGTTCTCCGCATTATCTCTATGTATTTCCTTATTATATATCAGTTATATTTTTTTCTTCATGTCGTTCTCAAAATAATATGGATCACCCTGCCCCCATACCAATGGTATATAGAGTAGAGTATGTGAGAACTGAGTTAGAGTCAAAACCAAGCTTCCCATATGAAAATGGTGAGCCTAACACGTTCTAAATAGAGGGAACACTAGGTAAAGTCGTCAAAGGAATCGAGCCACTATCCAAAGTAGTGAGCGCTTGGATAGTCATAGTCCTGACAGGTGGAGGTGGGGGAGGAGGTACCATGCCCCCTCTTGTGGCAGTCGTGATGGGAGTATGAGAACTCCCTGATGAAGTAGCATTATTCGCTTCCATTTTCGCTCACCAAACAATCTGTCGTTTAGGAGAAGTTACCTCGGGAGGGACTATCTGAATTAGAAGTGGTGTTGATAAGTCGGTGATCGGAGGATTTCCTGGCCTGAAATATTTGGTCTCGAGGTTAGAAACAATGGATTCCTTCAGTGCAAGAAAATATTCTCTCAAATTTGGCTCGGGTACAATTTTCTATCGCCCGATAGCTTCGAATGAGCCTTCTTGATCTAGCCTGCACCTCAACGGTGGCAGAGGTGTCTCTAAAGTAATCGGCGATAAGCCCTGAAGCTGACGCGAGTGAAAAACCTATTGATCTTCCACCTTGTGAAATGATCAATCGACACTATTAGGTATAGCTAGAGTGAATCACATATCACACACTAAAAGTTCTTAAAGGAAAATCAAGCAGAAAACTAACTAGTGGGAAGAACAATTACGCCAATCGACACTAGAGAAACTTACCAGTGCAAGTGTAACTCGAAGATGGAAACACCCTCCCTCCGGGTATACTCTACAAAGCGCGATATGATGTCTGCCCTAGGTACTACGGTATACCCCCACAGTCACTTGTGTAAGTCTGTAAGAATAGGAAACTAGGTTGCCATCTCGCAATCAGTCACCAGATGGGTACAGTCGATAGTCAGGCTGATCATCATGAAAAGGATAACAAAATTTGAAGCCCTTCAAGGGTACCGAAGGAAATTGGTCCAAAAGTGATCCAGATTTTAGGAGCAGAATGAAATGACTATAGATTATTAGTACGTGCTTAACACAAAATAACAGAGATACAGTAAAATTGGTTTGCTATTCAATAAGGAAATAAGTTGAAACTGTAAAATGCAGCGAAAACAAGCTTGCTGGAATGGTGGCGACTTATCTTTGAGAAGAGATGTGACAATTGCGCTCATTCACAAGAAGATCATTACAATGAGGCTCTGAAGGCATTTTTACAATAAACAAGAATTCAAAAAAACCTAGACATCCAAAAACCTAACCCTAGGAGATGAAGCGCCAAAAGTCATGTGGGCCCCGTTTGGGTAAGTTAATACATCAACTTCCCGAGGTCGTAACTTTTGCATACGATCTTTGTTTTAGGCGTGTGATAGCCCGTTGGAAAGGTATAATCGAGGAGATTCATTTTGGGGGGTCAATAATTCGTTAGGATATCAATGAGAATATCTATCACGAAAAACCTTCATTTAGGCCCTCAAAATGGCCCTGGAAGTTAAAACTACTAAAAATAGTAAATTGCCAAAATTGTCAGAAAATTGTTTTGATCCAATTGGAAGAAGTGAGTGGCCACCGATATCCACCTGGATCAATCATCCCTCCTTAGTAATCAATGGTATCCATTTCATTGAGTCCCCCCATCATATGAGGAAATTTCCATTGAATTTGGCCCCGGGTGAGCCACTTGCCTTGATGTAGGAGATGCCCTGCTTTGACGACTCGATAAAGTTGGATCCTTTGCTGTCGAGTGCCCTTGATATGTGTGTCCACAATATGATTGTTTAATGCCTATTGTGTGCATTCGAGGTTGAGCTCTATTGGTGTCAGATGCTCTGCTACGTCTGAGGTGTCCAATAATGGTGGGAAATAAGGGCGAAGGAGATCCATATTGAACACTAGGTGTAGGCCAAGGAAAGGAGGAATGTTGAGCTCAAAAGAATTATTCCCCGGGGCCTTGGTGATGGTGTATCTCCCATAACGGAGTGGGAGAATATTCTAATGGGGTCCTGTAAGGCGTTCTTTCTGCAAGTGCAACCAAACTTTGTCGCCCACCTAAAACTTATGTGGCACCCGATGTTGATCATGGTGCTGCTTGTACTTGGAATTGGACTTTTGTAGGATATTCTGAACCTGTTGGCGGATGTGCTAGATCCGCTCAATGAACCGGGTGGATTTTTCAGCTTCATTTGGATCAGGAGATGAGTCGGTCGAGGTGACCGCAAGGGGAAGTGCAACATCTATGGGACCCAATGGTTGGAATCCCAAACCCACCTAAAAGGGCATGTGGTTGGTTGAGCTATGAAGGGCTCAGTTGTAGCTATGTTGGACATATGGAAGGATCTCATCCCATGTGCGAGGGTGATTTGAATTATACATGTGAAGGATATGCACAATCATTCGATTTATGACCTCGGTTTGGCCATCTGTCTGGGGGTGGAAGGCTGTGGATTTGGTGATCTTGGTGTCCAGCAGTGACCAGAGGCTTGACCAGAATGTGCTAAGAAATTGACTGTCCCGATCTGAGACAATGGTTTGTGGGATTCCAAAATGTACCTAGACTCGTTCAAAGAATAGCTTGGCAGTGGCCTCTATTGTGATGTTCTTCTTGCAGCAAACCGAAATCGCCATCTTAGAAAAGCGATCAACAACCACAAAAACACAGTCATTTCCCCACTTGGTGGATGCGAGGCCCGACATGTAGTCCATTGAGATGGATTCCCATGGCATTTCAGGAGTAGGAAGAGGGGTGTACAGGCCCTATTTCCTAGTGGTCAGTTTGGAAATAGCGCATGCAGTGAAGGACCTGATATACTTGTTGACCTCTTGTCGAAGTTTCGTCCAGTAGAAATGTTTTTGTAGCATCGCCACTGACTTTTCGATGTCAAAGTGTCCTACCACCCGACTGAAGTGGGATTCCCAAATCATCTTCACTCACTCACTTTATGGAACACAGATATGGCCCAGATGAAACAACAACCCATCCTAAAGATGGAAATTATCGACAATTGCGTTTGCACCCAACATTTGGTAGGTGGTGGCGAAGTCTGGGTCTGTCTCATAGAGTTGGGGCCATCTAGAGGTGTAGGGTTGTGGGTGTGGTGTTGTCGATAGGGCCAGCTGCTTGAGGACCTCTGTTGAGATGAGGTTCTTCTGGCTACCTCTATCCATGATGAAGTGCAGTGGGGTGCCTTTTACCCACATCTGTGAATGGAAGAGGTGTTCTCCTTCTTCTGGCTCATCTGGTTCACCATGTTGGAGCTTGGTGGTAGCAACGGTGGCATTGGGTTCCACATCAATGATTCATCTTCCCCTTTTTGGTTTTGGATCGGAGTCTGAACCCACATCTAATTCATAGGCTTTCACTTTGGCCACCAGTGACTACTTTGAGCGGAAGTCAGCAGTGTTATGCTAAGGGCTCTTATGGAAGTCACACCGCTTCCCGGTATCTTTCTTTGTCTTTTCAGTGTCCTTCTTTGCTTGTGGCTTGGACTGGTTGTCTTGATACTCTCCATATTTGCTCTGTCCTTTTTTCTGTGGGTTGGGGCCACCATTTCCTATCTTTTGTAGTGAGGGGTTCCCAGGCCCAAATTGTCGCGTCTTTTGTTTGAGCTTCTGCTCAATTTTGACGGCATATTGGTAGGCCGTGCCCAAGGATGAGATGTCTGAAAATTCCTTTTCGGTCTGGATGTATCTATGTAGAGCATCACGATACTTGAGAACCAGATGTCGCTCTAAATCTTTGATACCCATCTTGGTGCGCAAGGTATGAAAGATATTCATGAAATCTGACACTGCTTGGTCTCTTTCTTGCCGTGGTATGGTCCATTTGGTATACAAGTCGTCATAACTTCCGACAGGGTAGTATTGTTCCTTAATAGAATCCCTGAAGGAATCCCAGGTGGTTGTGACTATAAATAGTGAGGTTTCCTCTGTTTCCTTTTTCTCACATAAAGTTTCCCACCAATCTTTGATGTGGGGAACGGCTTTGAGGAGCACAAAAGTAATCTTTTCTTTATTCGAAAAGTTATGGACAGAAAAATACCCTTCTAGGAGATTCAACCACTTGTCTACAGCATCTGCATCTATCTGACCTTCAAATATAGGAATATCGAAGTTTATTTGTACCTTGAAGGGGGTGGTGCCAACGCTCGAAGAAGATGTGTCGTATGTTGGTAGTCGTCGAAGGATTTGCACGAAACTATCCATCATCTCATTCCTTTGTTGCATGAGGACTTCCTCAATCAACAGTTTGAAAGGATCTCATGTCCCGTCATCTTTCTTTTCTCCTGCGATGAGAGGTCGCTTGGGTGTGTGAGATCTTTTGTCCTCAAGAGAAACAAGCTCGAGACCCAACTCTTTGTACTCCGACCTTGTTGGGGACATGCATTAAGATGACAAGGCACAGACCGCTCTGATACCACTGATCCAGATTTTATGAGAAGAAAAAAATGACTATAGATTATTAACAGGTTCTTAACATAAAATAACAAAGATACAGTAAAATTGGTTTTCTATTCAATAAGGAAATAAGTTGAAACTATAAAATGCAGCAGAAACAAGCTTGTTGGAATGGTGGTGGCTTATCTCTGAGAAGAGATGTGACAGTTGTGCTCATTCGCAAGAAGGTAATTAAAATGAGGCTCTCAAGGCCTTTTACAATAAACAGGATTGTGAAAACCACTAGACATCCAAAAACCTAACCCTAGGAGATGAACTGCCAAAAGTCATGTGGGCCTCGTTTGGGTAAGTTAGTACATCAACTTCCCGGGGTCGTAACTTTTGCATTCAATCTTTGTTTTAGGCATCTAATAGCCCGTTGGAAAGGTATCGTCGAGGAGATTCATTTTGGTGGCTCAATCGTGTCTTTTTCTATCTTTGATAAGCTTGATCCCAAAAAAACCTTCATTTAGGCCCTAAAAATGGCCCCGAAAGTTAAAACTGCTAAAAATAGTAAATTGCCAAAATTGTCAGAAAACAGTTTTGAGCCAGTTGGAAGAGGTGGGTGGCCACCGATATCCACCTGTATCAATCCTCCCTACTTAGGAATCAATTCTCTCCATTGCGTTGAGTTCCCCCATTAGATGAGGAAATTTATGTTGAATTTGGCCCCGGGTGAGCCACTTGCCATGGTGCAAGAGCTGCCCTGCTTTGACGATTCGATAAAGCTGGCTCATTTGTTGTCGATTTCCCTTGATCTTTGTGTCCACAATCTGATCGTTGGATTCCTGTTGTATGAATTCGGGGTTCAGCTCTGTTGGTGTCAGTTGCTCTGCTACGTCTGAGGTGTCCAATAATGGTGGGAAATAAGGGCGAAGGAGATCCACGTTGAACACTGGGTGCAGGCCAAGGAAAGGAGGAATGTTGAGCTCAAAGGCATTATCCCCCATGGCCTTAGTGATGGTGTATGACCCATAACGAAGTGGGTGAAGCTTCCAATGGGGTCCTGTAAGGTGTTCTTTCTGCAAGTGCAACCAAACTTTGTCGCCCACCTGAAACTTATGTGGCACCCGATGTTGATCATGGCGCTTCTTGTACTTGTCATTGGACTTCTATAAGATATCCTGAACCTGTTGGAGGATGTGTTGGATCTGCTCAATGAACCAGGTGGCTTTGTCAGCTTCAGTTGGAGCAGGATATGAGTTGGTCGAGGTGACTGCAAGGGGAAGTGCAACATCTATGGGACCCAATGGTTGGAATCACAACCCCACCTGAAAAGGGTCGTGGTCAGTTGAGCTATGTAGGGCTCGGTTGT
>SNQJ01S0070749.1:10623-22976 GCA_010110895.2 Picea sitchensis
CCGAATATCTTTGTGTCTATATTTTCTGAGTTTTGCATATTGCTGATATTTTATTTCTGCGTTGAAAACGATGTTCAGAATCCTCATGTTTCAGTTCTGAAGTTTATTTTCTGTTAAGTTTTTATATGCTGAAACACAGTGCTATAACATATGCTGAAACACAGTGCTGTAACATATGTTGAAACACAGTGCTGTAACATATGCTGAAACACAGGGCTGTAACATATGCTGAAACACAGTGCTGTAACATATGTTGAAACACAGGGCTGTAACATATGCTGAAACACAGGGTTGTAACATATGCTAAAACACAGTGTTGTAACATATGCTGAAACACCGCTGTGACATATGTTGAAACACCGCTGTGACATATGCTGAAATAGTGCTGAAACTGGAGTTTGGCATTTAAATTTGGTTGAAAAATCAGCGAGACTGAAACTGGGTTCGGGTTTTGAAAAATTAACAGTGACTCCATTTAGTTTCTTAACAAAAAATAAACACAACTAGTCAACCAATCAAACATATCCCTCCTTGTGGCTCCCATCATCATTCTCACAATTTGAAAATTAATATCAATGATATTTTAAACTATGTCCAAAAAATATAATATCCAAAATATCCAATAAGAGTGTGTTGTCCAAAAACTTCAGCAGTCAACAGTTCTCAACAATCAATAAATAAATATAATCAAAAACCATATTTTCCACTTTGGGAGGCAATTTTCCCTTTGTTGTTGTTGTCTCCCTTTGATCTCTCTGAAATGGCCTTAGGCTATGTGGATCCTTTAAGCTTGATCTCACTGATAACATGAGAGTAGTCATCTCTCAAGTGCATGTAGGATGAAACGGATTTGGTGGAATTACTTGAGGGAGAGGAGGGGGAAACAACAACTTTTCCTTTATCATGTGCATGGTGGGATTTAGTTTTGAGCCTCTTGATCGCATGGGAAGATTGTACAGGTGAGTGTGCAAGGGAAATTTGGACAATTGGGTTAGCCGGTGGAGGGGGAGCAGGTAAAGACAAATTGAGCCATCCACGATGTTGGGAGACTGATGGATGAACAATCTCTTGCCATTCGTCATTTTCAGGGACTTCAAGTTGTAATGAGACATGAGAGGGAACTGGGATACCAGGGACATGTTGGTGTTGGAAGGGAGGTCTTTCTGGCCTAGGTTGGACTACCCCTTGTCTAATCCAATTGAAAAATGCAGCTTGGAAGAGCTGGTTCAACTCTTGTGGATCTGCATCAAATTTATCGAAAACATTGGCCTTCTAGGGCCCCTGTTCCAATTTCCTCTTCCCCTGTTATTCCAACCATGGATTCCTCTGCTGAAGAAGCTCATTCATGTACACAATGTTTATTATAAATTATATTCTTAAATAATCCATACATGACATCTCTTTAAATATGAAACACAGTTTGGATCAACAACACATCAGACTCATGCAATCCAATCCATAAAAATTGTTTAATACTTGTCAATGATCATGGGGTGAATACGGGTTCTGGGATATCTGAGGGGTTTGTATTGAGAGAAAAAGTGGTAAAATGAAAGGGTGTAGATCATGGTTACTGCTCAACAAATCATCAAATAATCAACTGTATTGTAATGACAAAACATATCAATTGTAACTCATCTCCATGTCATCCTGTAATTTCTATAATACATAGTTTCCATTTAATTATAATTTAATTTTAAGAAAAGGGCATGCAAAGTGAATATGGGAATGTGAGGGGATTCATAATGTGTGAAAAAGTGAGAGAATGGCATGTAAGTTAATGGATATTGTTCATAAAACAAATCAAGTAATTAATAATCATAACTCTGTACTATAATCAATACAAAAATACCAACACCACACCAACATTACTGTGTATCAAATTGTTTGTTGTAATATTTAAATTTCCTAGACTTCCTCAATTCATAACAGTCTGTGTAACCATAACCCATACCCAAAACAAACTTTCCATTCAACAAACATGTTTAAGAAAATGATGGTCTTTAATTTATTTTCTTTCCCTTTAAGAATTTAAAGAAAACGCACATCAATATTTCTCGACCTCTATCCCATAATGCATCACTATAAAAATAACATCCATTGTCTACCAATTCACAATCGGGCCAAATTAAAATACTCACAGGTCCCTTTTCAAATATGAACAGACTTCCAATACATGCACGATTACACACAGTCTTCATCATATCGACTAATAAGATTTTGCAACGAAACCACAGTCAACATAAAACTCGAGCCTCATCATTGTCGATGTAACCATTTACAATCTACACGATGATTCAATAATAAATGCAAGGCAAACATAACCAATTACACACAGTCACCATTCCCACAATTAGCTATAACCCTCATCAGGCCTAGCAAAACCACAAGTGTTTCCAATTTGCAATTAATACTACGTTGTAAGAACACAATGAATGGAATCATAATGAAAGGATAATAGTCCTTGAATGTATATAATTACCCGTTCCCAAATGTAATTGTTCAATCAATTTAATCATAGGAAGATGAGATAGGGACTCGACAAGAAAGACTCCATAACCATTCCATTGATAAACCAATATTTGACAACCAAGAAGATGCCTTAAGGAAAAAAGACTGTTGGAGATTAAAATCAGGCTCTATTGAAAACAAATGCAGTGATACAATCAAGAGCGTGCTCATGTTTTAAAAATAACACAGAGGACTGGAGTTATTCAGAGACTTATCAACCACGTGAAAAAATACCCTTCGAAACAGTCACAACAGTAAGCCACAGAGTCTTCTTATTACTCCCAATCTAGGAAATAAAACCAACAGTTAGCCATCGAGGAAAGCAACAACGGGTAGGGTAGAAAAATCCAGTGCACATAGTTCATTTTACGCTTGCAAAGGAGAGGTGAAGTTAACTAGACCATGACAGTTATTCAAAGAATTCACAAAGATATAACCTCTATGTCCATCATCTTAAGAGCCGAACAACCAGTGAGGAATACCAATGAGGATGCATAACACCGAAGTATAAATTATATCACCCCAAAACCATACAATATATATTAATGTTATGGCCACCCGTGGACTAGATCTTGTTATACTTTGGTGAAAGGGCAATGAGAATGATCCCACGACCATGAATCTGGGTTGAAGAAATTACATAGAAACCGAATGGCAATCCAAATGTGACTGGATAGGGTTACACTCATGACTATGAGGGCACAACCGACAATAATACATAGAAAAAGACCCTCCACCATTAATGTAGAATGATATACCACATTCACTTATTATCCACAGATACCCATCACAATTTTAAACCAACAGAGAAACTGGTTATTGCACAACTTTAAACAAAACCCAATTCTTTTTCTTGCAATTCGAATAATTTTACAGTCATCCTAGAGAGAATGTCACATATTTATACAGTTGAAATTCTCATAAACACACAAACCCAAGTGTTATTGAGCCATTATTTGTTCATACACAGAGCATAATTCATGGGTGGAGTGAAAAAGAATCATACCTGGAACAAAGAGTTTAAAAGGGGTGAGTTGGCCGAGTCTTGTTCTTCCCAAGAGCCTTAAATGTAGAGCTCAACCACCAACATATCGAAAATGAAATTAGGAACAATGCTAGGGTGATGGCCAATAGGGGGAGTATGGAGTGACATGCATTTACTACACATCGCTTCCATCTCCTATCCTATTCAATTTTAAGTACAAGACAACCAAACATTCACCAATCCATTAAACCATGTATTCAATGCCCAAACAATTGAAATCTGTGACGATATCCCTTGTCCAATCGCCACCCACTAACATTTACGCATTTAACCTTTGCCAAGTTCTATTCCATAACCTTATTGCAATTCCATATGCTCCCAAATCAAATCAAATTAAAATCACATAGCCACTAACCAACCATATAATAGTTAGGACTAACATTAACATCTCTTTATTTTTCCATTTGCATATAACCCTTAACATAGCTCAAATATAACTTCTTTTCCTTTAAGAATTCTTTCATAGGTTTTCTTTCTTTGTTTTGGTTATGTTATCAATAACATATCTCTTGTATATATGTGGTTAGGTATTCAATCACGACGATTAGTGACATGGTTAAATAATAGCAACATGGTTAAATAATAGCAACTGTAAATACATGCCATCATCACAAAAAAAATGCTTTGAATTGTAGAAACATCCCATAAAATGTATCATCCACTTATTAATATGTCGAAAAGAAACCAAGACTGCATTGTTAACCATGTAGGACTGTGTAAGAAACATCAAAACAACAACAACATAAAATGTGTGATATATCTATTTTTGAGTCTCCAGTCTACAAGGGGGTCCCACCTACTAGTGTTATATTATTAGCATAGTTTAAATAATAGGGCTTTAGCAATACTTTGCGGGAGGAATTCATCGTTGTGATTTTAATCATCAACAAACTGTGTACCACAATATGTGCATCAACCATGGACCAACACCTGTAGAAAATCATGCATCAACCTTGCACCAACACTTGTACCAAACCATGCATCAACCATGCACCATAACCTGTACCAAACCATGCATCAACCATGCACCACAACCTATATGATATGCCTCAACCATCAACCATGTACATCAACACCATACCATGTACCAATATTGTACCATATCATGTATCAGCCATGTACATCAACACCTATACCATACCATGTACCAACAATGTATCTCAACCATATACCATATCACTCAATCATGCCATATACAAAGAACCATAAGATATATCAAGCAAGTACCATCAATGGTGTACCTCAACCAAGTATCAACATCACCAAGAGATGTATCTCATACATATGTTGTCATATACCAAGTGTAATCCTCAACAATGTATCGATATCAATGAAAACCATACACCATGTGCCAATGCTTTAAGAGTATATCAAGAATAAGCCTCAAGCATGTACCATAGCATTATCACCATGTAGCCAAACCAGATACCAATATATCAATACAACCAAGATGTATTACTACTCAATCTACCTTACCAATATCACTAAGATGTACCATGAATCAACAAGGCATGCCTCTCAAGCATGTACCATACCATTACCAAGCATAATAAATACTCACATAAGCATACATGTGACTTGTAGCTGACATGTTGTACTGTAACACTGACTTGTAGCACTGTCACAACCTTCAATATCCTGGTACCAACACTATCCCCAATTTTGTTTTTTCCTCATGGGATAAAGACTACATGTCACACGGGGTCTCACATGATGTCACTTAAGCAACCCGTGGAGGTGCCTCGCGTGACACCCTCAAGTTGAAACACGAGGGCCTATCTAATTAGGGTTTCATAGAAACCCTAGCACTCTGTAGCTCTGAAACGTTTGCTCTTTCCTTGCACTTTCTCCGTTGCCTCAGACTTGCCATCAGATTCTCCAATAGACCAAAAATACTAGACCATAACATTCACAAGATAAGTATTCAATGTAAGTGTGTGTATCAAATGATTGTCTCATGATGTGTATTTATACTTTTTCTAGGTAACCTCTTTCCTTATTCTTAGGGATTCTTTAGCTTTCTTGTTGCAACAAATTTACCCATTCATTAATTCACTTGTAACCAACTTGATCCAGTTGGATATTAGTGGCCAACCACTTATCCCAATTGGCTCCTCTTGTCCATTTTTTAGTTCAACATGTTCTTTTGTACTTCTTTGTAATTGCGGGTTCTACACTTATGGGGTTGTCTGAAGCCCTACACATCTTCCAAATGGATATTGGTGGCCTCTCACCTAATCCAACTAGCTTATTTGGTATGTTTTCATGTCAGCACATCTTGTTGTACTTCTAGGGCCGTTTTGTAGGCCTAAACAATGTTTTTTTGGCTCGCCACAGTCAAACTATAGACGGAATCAAAGTTTGATGGTGTAATGTGTAGCTCTCTAAAATAATTTTCCAATGGGCTATCACGTGCCTAAGACAAAGGTCGTATGAAAAAGTTACAACCCCGTGAAGTTGAGGTACCAACTTACCCATAGGGGCCCACATGACTTTTGACGTTTCACCTCTTAGGGTTAGGTTTTTGGATGTCCATGGTTTTGGAATTCATGAGTAATATCAAAAAGGCCTCTAAAGCGTCATTGTAATTCATTATTCTCATACGTATGAACGTAGCAGCCATGTCTCTTCTCAGAGATAGCTACCACCATTCGAGCAAGTGTTTTAGTTCTACAGTTTTACAGTTTCAGCCTATTTCATTATTCAATAGAAGATATTGTTCATTGGATATATGTGTTATTCTTCATATCTATGTGTTTATTGTATTCATTCTGTTAATTAGTTTGTTCCACTCCTAAATCTGGATCAGTGGTATTAGAGTGGTCTGCTCTTCATTTATTTTTCTTCGTGCATGTCCCCGACAAGATTTGGGTACAAAAAGTTGGGACTCGAACCAATCAAGCCATTGCAAGATAAGTCGCGTCGAGCCCGACAAAAACCCATGGGGGATGAAAATAAATATGATGGAGCAAGAGATCCTATTAAAATGTTTCTCTAGGAATCCTTCACGTGACAAAGGACTAGAATGATGGACAACTTTGCATAGATCCTTCGATGACTGCCCACAGGAGAAGCATATTCATCAAGTAACCATGGAACCCCCTTCAAGGTAAAGTAATTTTTTATATTCCATTATTTGAAGAACTGATAGATGAAGATGATGTAGATAAATGGATGAATCTGCTCGAAGGGTATTTTTCAGTCCACAATTTTTTCGATAGGGAAAATATCACTTTTTCACTCCTCAAGGTCATCCCCCATGTTAAATATTGGTGGGATACTTACTCTGAGCAAAGGGCCATAGAGGAATATGTGATGTTTTTGGTGGCCCCTACATGGGATTCCTTCTGGGACACCATTAAATAACAATACTACCCTGTTGGAAGCTACGAGGACCAATACACTAGATGGACCACCCTACGTCAAGAAAGGGACCAAACAATACCAGATTTCACTAATATTTTCCATACCTTGTGCACCAAATTGGGTATCAAAGAATTTGAGCATCATTTGGTTCTCAAATACCGTGTCTATTTGCATAGATACATTCAAACGGAAATGGAGTTTCTAGACATCACCTCATTGGGAAAAACTTATAGATACGTTGTCAAGATCGAGCATAAATTTAAGTTGAAGAGGAAATAGTTTGGATCTGCAAACTCCTCACAGCCGAAGCAAGGAAAAGGTGGCCCCAACCCACATAGCAAGGGACCGAGCCTAGATGACCGCCCTCACGACAACCAGTCCAAGCCACAACACAAGAAGGGCAATGAGAAGATGAAGAAGGACATGGGAAAATGGTGTGAGTACCATAAAATCCCTTGGCACAACACTGAAGAATGTCACTCCAAGCAGTCACTCATGGCTGAGCTAAAGGCTTCTGAGTCAGAGGATGATTTTGATTCTAAATCAAATCTTGGAGGAGGGAATTGAATGATCGATGTTGAATCCAGTGCCACTATTTCTACAACCAAAGTCCGGCCAAGCAAACTAGAAGAACAAGAGGAAGGGGAATGCCTCTTTCACTCACAAAATTGGGTAAAGGGGGCTCCACTTCATTTCATTATCGATAGTGTTATTCAGAAGAAACTAATTTCAACATAGGTCATCAAGTGGTTATACCTGCCAACGACATTGTACCCACAACCCTACACCATCGGCTAGCTTCTCCAAGGAAGAGATCTTTGTGTTATCCAACAATGTTGTTTGCTCTACGACATCAAGGTTTTCAAAGATGAGGTATTGTGTGATATTGCTCCCCTTGAATTTTGTAATGTTCTTTTAGTACAACCATATTTGTGGAGGCATCATGTTTTTTATGAGTCTAGACCCTGTAGTGTTATTATTACTTTTGGTAGATAATTGTACAGGATACCAGAGGTAGCACCACCTAAATAAGGTCGTTTTATAGACCTATAAGTTCATCTTCTTTGTGATTCATTCTCATAGTAAGATTAAGGTCTCCCCCACATCTATGGCCTCTACACAGAGCCTCTCTCTGCAGCAGAAGAAAATGGACGGGATTGTGGAAGAATACAGAGACATCTTCTTCTCACCCAAAGGGGTACTGACACATTGCCAAGTCAAACATCCAATCGAAATGACCCCCTATGCACCTCTACCTAATGGACTAGTCTATATTTGCTCATTGATGGAAAATGACGAATTCAGGTGTTAGATCCAAGATCTTATTCAAAAGGGGTACATCAGACCCATCTCCTCCCCTTGCGGAAGCTTGATTGTACTGGTGCAGAAGAAGGACATGACTTGGCGACTCTGCATTGATTACAGAGCCTTAAACAAAATCATAGTTAGGAATCAGTACCCCATTCCTAGGATTGATGACCTTCTTGACCAACTCAAGGGGGAAAATTTCTTCAACAATATTGACCTAAAGGTTGGCTACCACTAGTTTCCCATTGAACCAATTGATGTATAGAAGACAACCTTCAAATCTAAAGAAGGTCTCTTCGAATGGATGGTCATTCCCTTTGCCTTAGAAAATGCACAAACCACTTTCATGAGGTTGATGGATGATGTATTGAGACCCTTCACCAACTCCTTTGTGGTGGTATATTTAGATGGCATCCTCATATTTAGAAGAACGTGGGAGGAGCACATGCGACATATTCAACAGGTTTTGAGCACTCTAAGACAACACAAGCTATATGCCAACTTGGAAAAATGCTCTTTTGGCATGAACATGGTGCAATACTTGGGCGACATTGTTGATGAGAACGGGGTTAATGTTGATCCAACTAAGATCCAAGTTTTCCATGACTGGCCAACCCCGACCACACTGACCGAGCTTCAGAGATTCTTGGGACTAGCCAACTTCTACCGACAGTTTGTGTTAGGATTCTCCCATATTGAATGCGCCCTCAGCTAGGTGACCAAGGGCAGTGGAAGGGCCAAGTTCGTGTGGGGGAAGGACCAAAAATGAGCATTCGATGATCTGAAGCATCGCTTGTGCTCCACTCCAATACTCCCCTTTCCCAATTTTCAACAACTGTTCGAGATTCAGATTGATGCATTTGACTATGTTGTGGATGAAATTCTCACTCAACACGATCATCCAGTGGAAGACCATAGTGAGACACTCTCCAATGTTGTCTAGAAATAACCCACCTATGTTAAGGAAATATATTCCATTGTACAAGACCGGTGTCAATGGAATCATTACATTCTAGGGAAGGAGATGCTCATACACACTGATCACAATCCTTTGCAGTTCATACAGGAACAGGGGAAATTGCAGAATGACTTCCATCAGAAGTGGTCCACCTACCTACAACAGTTCCATCTCAACATCAATTATAATATAGGGATCTCAAATCATGTCACTGACTACCTCAGTCGACCTCCCATGGTTGCATTCACCATTGTGCTCCATTCCTATGGAAATGAAGCATCTGTATGGCCCCAACTTTATTAGCAAGATCCAGACTTCACCACCACCTATCAACTCTTGGGTACCGACGTGACTCTCAATAATTTTCACATTCAGGACAGACTATTATGCCACTTGGGCCATCTTTGTGTTCCTACAAGAGAGCGTGAAAAGCTAATTTGGGAAGCCCACTACAATTAGATGGCATGACATTTTGGCAAGTAGAAAACTGTGGTTGTTCTTCATAAACATTTTTATTGGCAAAAACTTTGACAGGACGTCAACAAGTATATAATATATTGCATTGTCTATGCCATTTCCAAGCCATCCGTCAAGAAGAAAGGCTTATAAACCCCTCTTCCTACTCTCGAGAAGCCTTGGTAATCCATCTCAATGGATTACATGTCATGCCTTCCATCCACCAAGCAAGGAAATGACTGCATATTTGTGGTCGTTGATCGGTTTTTGAAGATGGCCATCCTCATAGCCTGGAAGAGGAATATCATAGATGGAGATACTACCAATATCTTCTTGGAACAAGTGTGGGTCCACTTTGGGACAGCACAATCCATCATCTCCGATCGTGACAACATGTTCCTCAACACATTTTGGTCAAGTCTCTAATCACTGTTGGACACCAAGCTCACAAAATCCATTGCTTTCCACCCCCAAACAAACAACCAAACAAAGGTTGTCAATCATATGATTGTGCACATCTTGTGTATGTAAAACTATAAGCATCCACGTATATGGGACGAGAGTCTCCCCTATGTTCAACACAATTACAACATGGCTCTCCATAACTCCACCGGCCATAGCCCATTTCAGGTGGGATTGGGATTCCAACCCTTGGGTCCAATTGATGGTTCCCGACCTTTTTCCACCACACAGACATACTCTTCCCATGATCAATATACAATCAAAAAAGCCACCATATTCATTGAGAGGATTCAACACATCCGCCAATAGGTCTGGGATATTTTGCAGAAATTCAATGCTAAGTACAAGCAACACCATGATCAACAAATTTTACCACACCAGTTTCAGGTTGGTGAAAAATTCTAGTTACATTTGTAGAAGGATCATCTCATAGGGCCCCATCGAAAGCTCTGCCCACTTCACTATAGGCCTTACACTATCACCAAGGTTGTGGGTAGCAATGCTTTTGAGCTCAACACTCCACCCTTCCTTGGCTTGCACCCAATGTTCAATTTGGACCTCCTTCGACCATATTTTCCACCATTATTGGACACCTCAGAGATCACAGAACACCTAGCACCAACAAAGCTCAAGATCGACTGCATGGAAAAAGCATCCACTGATCAGATAGTGGACACATAGGTCAAGGGAACTCCCTAACAGAGGATCCAACTTTACTGGGTTATCAAGGTAGGACAACTCCTACACCAAGGCAAGTGGTTCACCCGGGGCCAAATCTAGTTTAATTTTCCTCACCTGATGGGGGAACTCAATGCAATGGAGACCATTGCTTCCTAAGGGGGGAGGATTGCGCCAGTTGGATATTAGTGGCCAACCACCTATCCCAATTGGCTCCTCTTGTCCATTTTTTAGTTCAACGCGTTCTTCTGTACTTCTTTGTAATTGTGGGTTCTACATTTCTAGGGCTATCTGAAGCCCTACACATATTTTAGATGGATATTGGTGGCCTCTCACCTAATCCAACTAGCTTATTTTGTATATTTTCATGTCATCACATCTTGTTGTACTTCCATGGTTGTTTTGGAGGCCTAAACAATGTTTTTTTGGCTCACCATAGTTAAACTATAGACAGACTTAGAGTTTGATGGTGGAATGTGTAGTTCAATAAAATACCTTTCTAACAGGCTATCACGCGCCTAAAACAGAGGTCGTATGAAAAAGTTACGACCTCGAGAAGTTGAGGTACCAACTTACCCATAGAGGCCCACATGAATTTTGACATTTCACCTCCTAGGCTTAGGTTTTTAGATGTCTAGGGTTTCAGAATTCATGAGTAATATAAAAAAGGCCTCTAGAGCCTCATTGTAATTGATTTTTCTTAGATGGATCCACGTATCAGCCACATCTCTTCTTAGAGATAACTACCACCATTTGAGCAAGTATTTCAGTTCTGTAGTTTTATAGTTTCAACCTATTTCATTATTCAATATAAGATATTGTTCACTGGATATCTGTGTTATTCTTCATATCTTTGTGTTTATTATATTCAGTTTTTTAATTAGTTCATTTTGCTCCTAAATTCAGATCACAACTAGGGGATTCTTGACCTTCTTTGGGGATTCTAACTTCACAAGGCCATAACTCCTCAACCATGAGGAATCATGTGGCATGCCACATATCACTGGAAACAAAATGAAACACTGTCCTTCCTGTCCATATTCCTCAACTAACGTTGGGTACCATAACCACACCTCTAATGCTTCATATAGACTTCATAAAATGCACCTATCACATATGCTAACATCAACCACTCCATCAATGAAAGCTAAATCATAATCAATATCAACCACATCTCTAGGGATTCCAGAATTCTCCAAGGGTTGACATCAGTCTCTAAGGGTTGACATCTATGAAAACCAACTATCCAAACCAATAGTCGAACAATCTCCCCCTTTGGCATTGATGGAAACACCAACATTGATGGTAACATTGATGCTCCAACACTCATGCTCCCCCTATGACCATTGATCCTCATCAATGTTTCTCACTCTCCCCCTTTATGAAAAATAAGGATGACACCTTGGGGATTTTCATTGACTTCATGAAGCTAAATAAGGTAATGATGAAGAACAACTATCCTCTACCAAGGATATATGACCTCTTTGATCAATTAAGAGATGCTTAGGTATTTTCCAAGATTGATCTGAGATCTGGATATCACCAGGTGAGGATCAAAGAAGAGGACAT
>SNQJ01S0070749.1:34630-44971 GCA_010110895.2 Picea sitchensis
TTCTCTTTCATATATTGTTATTGGTGAACTTGAAGGTATTGAATGGTTTTTAAAAAACTTGTCTCACCCATATCCTAAGGTATGTAATATAATTCGTCGCATATACATAAAATGGTCTTTTTTTTGTTTCTCTATTCTTAGCATTATTAGTTAATGTGTAAATTATAAGGATGAAATATTTAATATCAATATTCTTTACATTAACTAGTTATATTTTGTGTTGTAGATTGTTAGGTTAATTTATCCTACCATCATCAAATACTTTACCTCACACATACCAATAATTATCTACCATTATGAAAGATATTGGAATGGAGTACCAAGTTATTGATGCATGCCTTAATGATTATATTATTTATTGTGGACAATATGCTTCAGAAACGAAATGTTTGAAATGTCAAATCAGTAGATATTTAACCAATCAAGTAACATAACATGTGCCTCACAAGGTTCTTTGTCATATTTCCATAATTCCACATTTGCAACAACTATTATGGTGCCAAAGAATAACACAATTTATGGATTACCATGCATAGAACAGAAGTGAAGATGGTGTTCTTCGAATGCTTGCAGATGGTTCTGCATTTAGGAACATCGAAGAAAGATGGTCTAATTTTAAAGAAGAACCTCATAATGTTAGGATTTCATTTGCAACTGACGGTATCAATCCATTTGGTGAGATCAGGTCTATTTACTTAATGTGGCCAATTTTTTTTATAAACAATAACCTTCCTCCTTGGATGTCTATAAAGAGGAAGCACACAATGTTGGCAATGATTGTTCCAAGTATTTGTTTACAATAACTTTTTGAATGAAACATTTCTTTGTCTTGTTCGTTTCATAATTTCTTATATATACATATATACAAAGTAGTAATTATGTGTATTTTCAATCAATTAGGTAAGTACCAAGTTAAAGATATGAATGTATATATTGAGCCTCTTATCAATGAGCTACTAAAGTTATGGGTTGGCACCATTATGTATGACATATCTAGGCCAATAGGGAAAAACAAATTTCAATTCCATGGAATACTTACATGGACAATTCATGATGCACCGGGTCTAACACATTTTTGTGCTATGTAATATACTACTTCACTTTAATAGTATATATATTTTTGAAAATATCATGCATTTTTTAAAAATAAGTTCTTGGTATATAATTGATAATGACATTAATCCATATGTTGTAGGAATACAAACCAAGGGTAAATTTTCATGTCAAGTATGTGGTCCTACAATGAAATATCGACATTCATGTCAGACAATTGGTTTAGATTGATGGATAGTTGGTTTGGATTGTTGATTTTCATTGATTTCAACCCTTTGTTGGCAGCCAATTTGCATCCTTATATGCTACCTACACCAGTGTTTTGCAACCCTTGATATTCATCGCAATCTTTGAATAAAACAACACTATTATTTCGCATTTGCACACCTGCCTTTATTCTTTTTTTCACGACTGCAAGCGTGAAAACTTTAATCTCAAAGTCATGTTAATTATCATGGTCACTCTTGTCTATGTGTTCATTGCATTCCCAATTTTATTATAGTCGCACAGTTGGCAAGACTCCAAGATCCTTACTCATTTGGCATTCTTTAATTGTTAATATGATTTCATTATTTTTATAAGACTGTGATGATATTCTTACGATTGAGTCCTTAATACATTGGTGGTTTGATGTTCTATAATCTTTCATCAAATTCCTTGACACATTGGTTTCATGAAAACACATTGACGTTGTGGTTAGACCCTTGGTGTAATCATTTCATACAACACATATTTGATATGATCGAACCCTTGGTGTTGATTTCAAATTATTGTTTTGATTTTAAAACTATGCAAACGCTATGCTTATGCGAATTTTTGGGTCGACTTACCATAGATTTCATTAGTTATTCGAGTGGCATTGTTTTTAACATACGAAGTAGTGATTTGAATCACTATATGCGTCGTCGGTTGTACATTGGGAAATGACTGTTTTGCATGGTTGAACTAGTTCCACCACCCTCACACATTCGGGCATTAATGCCTTCCCCCTATCTCGGGTTAACTCTATTGTTTTCGGGTAAGCATGTGAGCTTTTCAATCCTGCGAATACCCTGTCCAAACCCTTTCTTGTTCACCCGACTCACTGTGTGCTCCCGTCTATGGCACATGTCGTGTGCATAGAGCCAAATGGTATCCAAACACTCCTATTGTTCGACAATGCTCTAAAGGATTTGGAAAATGGTGGCTGGTTGGTATTCATCCAAAGGTTTGAGGGTTTCAACCTTTCGGTCGCCCAACAATTCACCCTCACCTTCGACGGATGCAGGGCTAAGGTCGGTGACATACAACTCAAGCTAAATGAAGAATTCATAAGCTCTGCTACAGGACTAGCAGCTACAAGCCAAAAATGGTTTAAAAACTCCAAAGTCGACGAGGTGCCATGGCCGCTATTATTCACATCAAGGAAGATTGTTTCATGTGATAAAGGTATGCCTATCACTACCCTCAAACCCAGGTGGCACGATCTTTTGGTAATTTTTAAGCAGTTTGTGACCTGCGAAGGTTGGTATGGCTTGGTATTTCTATATCACCTTTGGTTATTGATGAATTTTATAGGCTACCCTTTGAATATGCCACATTATCTCCTGCATAGCCTGTACAAGATGTCCAAAATATTCAAGCGTGAGAAGGTTGATAGCAGCCTTTTCCATCACGGCTTGATCAAAGTTATTATCGTCCACCATTTGAGCCTTAATGGTGATTGTTGGCAAGCATTCCTAACTAGGAATGGCTTTGACACTCCCGAGTCTGTCCAAGTGGACAAGGTTGTGGTTACTGAAACATTGGTTGGACCGGCCATGCCACTTCATATCCTTCTACCCCCTGTCAAACCCTCAGATTGCCCTGACTTAGACCTACCCGATGCCATGGCCAACTTGTGTGCTAAGGACGATATTAAGGCCATCAAAATACCTGGAAGAAAGAAAGTCAAGGGTGATACTGCTATCAACAATAAGGGGAATAAAAATGATCGATTGATATCGAGATTTTCCCGTAACAAGCCTAAACAAAACGTCGACCAAAAGCCCATCGTCTTGAGTAAGGACTTGGACTCCGAAATTGAGCGTTTCTTGACTGAGGAGTACCCCTATTCCCACAGTCTATGCTCTAAAGAACCCTATGACTATGTCTCTAACTTACCTCAGTGCCTCAAAAACGATCCTAACTACCTGGGAATCAAGTTGCACAAGGAAACCCCTGGTAACTTGAACAAACCCTCGCCTGTGATGCCAAAGCCTGACCAATCACCATGTACCCAATGTAATGCTTGGTTAGAACGTTATTACACCGACGTTCCCCTGTTGCAATCAAAGATCAAATCGTTAGAGGAACGGGTGACAATGTTGGTGAGGGAGAACGACATGCTACAAGCCAACGAAAAGAAACAAAAAAACACCAGTTCAATTGTCTTCAGAAATGTCGAAGTAGCAACAGCCTTTGTCAATTCAAAATTATCATGACCGACTTGTTTTCTTACTGCCCAGGTATGTATTTCAATATTGATTTTGTTTTATGAGTTGGTTTAAATTAATATAACCGCTTGGATTTGCTTTCGATTAGCTCTGTTTGTTTAGATTCAAAATGATTTTGTTACTTTCGATTTCGTTATGAATCATGTATAGAAGATTTGATTGCTAAACTCAAATGCAGTTATGATTTGGTTAATGTGATTTCATTATTCTCGAATTAGTTTAAAAGATTGATTTGTTTTCGATCGGGTTTGCTTTTGATTAGTTCTTTTTTCTTTTAATAGACTAAAAACAATCCTGGTGACTTTGATTTACCAAAAATGATTTTGTTTCA
The DNA here is from genome assembly GCA_010110895.2 of Picea sitchensis. Classification (NCBI taxonomy): domain Eukaryota; kingdom Viridiplantae; phylum Streptophyta; class Pinopsida; order Pinales; family Pinaceae; genus Picea; species Picea sitchensis. Next base: position 38,489 of record SNQJ01S0070749.1, read on the forward strand.
TTTTGAATAAATATTTTCGTTTGGATTATGATTGCATTCGACCTGTGTAAAAGATTTGTTTCCTAAAATCGTGTAGCTATGTTTTGATTGATACCATGTTGCATAATGATTGTGTCAGCCCCAAACTGGTTCAAGTTATTTCTTATGGTTTGATCCTGAAACAATACTGTATGCCCTCGATCAGCATGATTGTTTGTATGTGCGTTTAAGATTGGCTGATGTAGTTTTATTAGTTGTAAACTAAATTAATGATCCTGTTAGTTTCGTTTTGATTCGACAACGATTTTGTTAAGTGCCGAGTCGACATAAACTATTGTATGGAAAATATGCTCGGTCGGTTATAGTTTGTGTCGATTCAAATTGATTCATGAAAATGATTTCATTGGTTTCGATTTTTAAAACGATTATGTCTGCTCTGAATTGGTAATAACAAGTGTTGAATAGACTGCATGTATCTCTGTTACCCTTCGGTTGAACACGATTTCCATTTGTTTCAAATTGGCATAAAGATTTGGTTACTGCTAGCATGAGCGATTTGCTTTGTGTTGATTTAATAATTAAAGATTTGGTTTAATAATTCAAATATATTTCAGTTAGTTTTGATAGATTTAAAACGATTCTATTTTCAAATTAGACCAGCTACAGAATCGCAAGATTCTGTAGCTAGTCTTAAAATTTAGATTTTGTTAATTTGATCAATAAAATATCATCTAAACTTGTCTATTCTTGTCCACTTTCAGGTGCATACAAATTTCAATGACAATTGGGCATGCTGGGGCAGTTTAGGAGATACTTTTGTGATATAGTTTTGTTATAGGTTGTTAGCTTTAGTCAAGAATAGGAACTTGGGAGATTATTCCCAGATTTTTTGTAAACTACTTTGACAATTCCCACAGGGATGTTTTACCCTGTGGGAGGTCTTTAAATACTTATTATTTTTTTTGTAAGGACCCATCATCATCACTGTGGGGAGAACCAGACCATGGATTTATGCTTCATACTGAGATGAAAGTTGATGTCTTGTAACAGCGTTAGCTTTCAATATATCTAACTTTTATTTCAAGTTTTCTTCATACCAGTTTGTAGTCAATTATCGACTACTTTAGCTATCATGATTCATTGCAGGTTGATGTGATTTGGTTTATATGTTGTCCATGTCTGATCTCTCTTATTTTAAAAAAAAAGTACAACATTCACTTTGTTTCAATTTAATGAATTAAAGCTTTACCTTCTTCGTTAGATGAATGATTTTGTACAAATATTTACATACGGGTTTATCTAATTGTGATGATTTGTAAATCATAAGATTGTTGTCGATTTTATCTCTTGTTTGTTCTGTTATTGATATTCAAAGAGCACTGATGCTTCTGGTTTACAAGAAGCTTGCAGAGAATCTGGTGCGGGTTTCCTCCCATCGGACAGCTGAACTGGGTCCTTGACACAGGACAAATGGGAAAGCGTTATTACAGGTTAGTTTATTAAGTTATTTAAGTAGTTTAGATAGATATATATAGTTTAGTTAGAATTATAATTTTAATTGCCCAGCTTAGTTATTTTTCCTTTTATTTCTTTCTCAAAAGATTATAAAAATAAAAAATAATAGTTGTTGCTGTCATAGGACAGTGTATAAACGATTTTTGCAGGTTTTCATGTAAATCTGTAAATCTGTAAATATTGTACATTTGTGATTAAGATTTAATTATGTTAACAATTCAGCATTTAATTTCATAGAATTATTATTGTATATTATTAGGTAATAGGCTGTATATATATATATATATTTCAGATTTGTTTATAGTTTGCTTTAATTATTGTTTTCTTTCATTTAGATTAGTTCCTTAGTGTAGTTTTTTTTTTCTAGGAATTAGATCAGCCAACGGAGCCACTAAACCCGTCAGGGTGGATCATCCCAAACGACTTGGGTTATTTAGACAACCCCGGACCAGATCCACTCTTCCAGTTGGCGAGCATTCATTTTCGCCCGTCAACACCCTTGGAGAGTGATATTGTAGATTGATGTCAACCCTTATAGATTGATTTCAACCCTTGAGTATGTTTTGTAGCTCCAGAGGAAGGAACCCAAGTTTGGTTGAGGTGTAAAGGTATGAATATCAATGTATTTTTGNCACTAAACCCGTCAGGGTGGATCATCCCAAACGACTTGGGTTATTTAGACAACCCCGGACCAGATCCACTCTTCCAGTTGGCGAGCATTCATTTTCGCTCGTCAACACCCTTGGAGAGTGATATTGTAGATTGATGTCAACCCTTATAGATTGATTTCAACCCTTGAGTATGTTTTGTAGCTCCAGAGGAAGGAACCCAAGTTTGGTTGAGGTGTAAAGGTATGAATATCAATGTATTTTTGGGTAAGACTATTCTAGATGGACAGTACATGTCATATCGTTTCCGATGATATGTGGAACATCAAATAACTCCTCATGGTTAGATATTTATTTCCATGTGAAGTTGTAGAGCCCACAAGAGTTATCTAAAATCCCCTAGAAGGTCAAAGAAGTCAAATTACTCTAGAAACTTCTAGAAGAAGTTGACTAGTCAAATTGATGGTAACTAGGATTTAATCATGGGTAAAGTTGTTGCATTGAGAAAATAATTAAAGTTGTGAGTTTGTTAATTATGGTAAAGTGGTTGGAAAGAGAAATTATTTAAATAATAAAGTGGTTACAACAAGAAGTGGTGAGTTTACTATTTATGGATAAGTCAAAGTGGTTGCAAAATAAATTAATTAAATAATAAAGTTAGTTGCAACTAAAAGTGGAGAGTTTACTATTTGTGGATAAAGTGGTTAGAAGTAGAAAAGTGGTTAGAAGTGGGTTACCCGTAAAATAAGGAATTTGGGTTAAGTTGTTACAAGGAAAATTCTAGAGGAAGGCACTTGGAAAGTATAAATAGGAGAGCAAGGGACTCCTATTTGCACCTATTTTTTGGAATATAATCGAATATCCATTTGTGAAAGGTTATTTGAAAGGTATTATTGATAGATCAAAATTGCGGCAAAAAAATCGTGAAAACAAAATCGTGGTAGTAGAATCGCGACAGCAAAATCGCGACAGCAAAATCGCGGAAATATAATCACGGCTACAGAAACAGATTCATAATAGATCCAAAGCTACAAGAAGAAAAATGTATAGTTTTCATATGTGTAGTGTTGAATCTATGAATCTGGTTGAGGGTTTGCCTTGTAAATCTATTGGATGCCCTCTTGGAAGTTTAGGGCTTGTTGTAGAATGGTTTTGAGTTATATATATTGAAGTATATTGTTGGTGCATGTTTGAGTCTTATTGGTATATCTTACGGTACATTGTGAGAGGATTTTTTTAGTGGTCTGGATATATGATTGGTACACACTTGAGGCTACATAACAATGAGGTTTTGGAACATGATTTGATGTGAGGGTTTATGGTATTTGGTTATGGATAGTTTGATGTATTTCTAGAGAATTTTTGATGGTTATATTGGTATATGATTGAGATACATGTTGGGACACATAGTTGATAAGTGGCACATACGTGAGGTGTATGGTATGGTGATGTTGGTACATATTGATGAGTCATAGTTGATCTATAGTTTATGTGTGATTGGTATATATTTGGTACATTTTTAGAGGCACTTGCTAGTCATATTTTTGGCACATGGTTTATGGATGATGCGGCATATATGACTTGGTATACTTTTAGAAGCACATCTTGATCGTGATAAATCTTGTTGATGTTTATAAGTAGTCTTGGTTGATGCACATCTTGATGATATTATACATATGGTTGAGAGTTGTCCTGGTGATTGATCTTGGTGAGTAGATATGATTTGGTTGATAATATTGATGAGATAGGTTGTTGGATAGGTTGTTTGGACAGGTTTTTGCGACAGTTTATTTGTACAGGTTTGGTGCATGGCTGATGCACTTGTTGATGGTATGGGTTGAGGTACAGGTTGATGCATGGTACATGTTGTTATAGGTTGTTTGGTGTAGGTTTATTGGTACAGGTTGTTGGTATAGGTTCAAGGTGACAGGTTGACAGTGGCAGTGTTTGATTCAGTGAAAGTGACATATTGTCTACATTTGGCATTTATGTTTCAGGGCGGTAAGATAGGGAAAGGAAAGGGGTTTGTATCCTCCTTCTGGTTGGTTATGGAGAATCAGGGAGTTGGATCTTCCTTCAGGTTGTATCCTGAGAACTAGGTGGTTGTAGCCACCTTTCGATTGTAGACAGAGAACATAGGGGGTTGTAGCCTCCTTTTGGTTGTAGCCAGAGAATTTAGGAGTTGGAGCTTCCCTCAGGTTGTAGCCTAAGAAACTAGGGGGTTGGATCCTCCTTCCAGTTGGAGCTGGAGAATTGGAATTTGGTGCTTCCTTGAATGTAATTCTTAAAGACATATAAGAAAAGAATTATGTGGTTTTCTCCCGCATTGGGTTTCCAAGTAAAATACTAGTGTACTGTGCATTGTGTGGATGTGTCTATTATTTTTTATTATGAATTCATGGATGTTAATGTTATATGATGCAATAACATATTAATGATGAATTGATGAACATTGTTGAATAATTTAAATGAATATACATTGTGGTTAAAAAGGATTAATAAGTGGTATAAATTGGTCATTATTGATTCACCCCGCCTCTTAATAATCCAACAATTCAAGAAGTTTAGGAAATGAGGTGTTTGATGAGTATAGGCACTTCCTCCCTAACAACCATAGGTATCGAACTACAAAAAAAAAATATTTTCAATTTCAAAGAAAAGAATAAAACTACGAAGAATGACACATCACCTATGGAAGTTGGAATATAATAGAAATCGTCAAGGTAAGCAATTAGTCTATGTATCATATATATTAATTTTTTACAATTTTTATTTTTATTGAAATCTGTTGACTGTATCTAACAATTATTATTGTAATCTCATTTATTTTTCATAAATGTCATCAAGACATTAATGGGATTCCAAGAGGAATGAAAAAATACCCTATACAATTCAATAGGGTTCCCTACTATGAGCATCTACAAATAGCTCATTTTTTTGATACAATGCATATTGGGAAGAATGTAAGAGAAACATCAAGGAGAATCTTAGATGGAACGAGTGACAAAGATAAACTTGGAAAAATTTGTAGTGACATTCAGGAAGCCAATCATGCAATGAAAAATGTGATTAATTCGAATAGTGATGGACAATGTTTTTTTTTTAAACCACATAAATCATAACTTATCAAACCATTTGGTGATCAAATTCTATTTGTAAAAAAAATGCATAATTTATCTTAGGTGATAACTAATTGATTTCTTATTACTACATTCAAATTTTGGTAACAATGACATTATGTTTGTGTCACATGTGCATCATTGACAATAATTAACAAAAAAATCTTATGAAAGAATATTTAGAGAAAAAATAACTTTCATATCAATTAGAGGGAACTTACAACAACAAAAAATGGCAATGGAAAATATCTTTAAAAATACATGGAAAAAATTCTACACACTAATATACAACATGATATATCCCCTCTATGTTTTTTTTTTGTAAGTAAAAAATTGTATTACCTTAGAATGTCATTACAACAGTACGCATGTATGGACAAGAACAAAAAAAGTCCACCTGTTCTGCCAAACAAATGGAAACCAGAATAGGTGGCCAAGAGTCTTGATGTCTGGAAAATCTGAATGTTCCATGCATCCATGAACAAAAATAAACCAAAATTCCACAGTGGTTTTGACAATTGAAATGCATAGTAACAAAAAAAAGAAACACAACAGAATTAGACAGTGGGTGAACCTGAATTTCCTTTTTTGTTGTGATTTTTCCAGGTAGGAGCGAAGATGAATGGTTGTAAACAGGTCGAGCATCTTCTTTTGTTTGGCGTGCCTGAGAGAGCATCAAACAATAAGTCCAAGCGATTGTTGAGAATGGTGTGCCAGTGAAGTTGCTCTTCCATATCCTAGTGCATATAAAAAATGAGCGCCAAGTGATCCGAAGAGAGGTTGAAGCTATAACTTGGTTCCTGTTGTTATCACTGAAATTTTGTCCACACGTGGCGACAAGAACTCAGCATCGTCAAAACAGCAATGAAGTCATTCATGGCCGTGAATTAATCTTACAGCATTCAAAAAAGGTCAAAAACTATACAAAGTAGTGAAAAATTGAAGAGCGCTTTACAAAAGTTGGACGCACGCGCACATGCGCGGAACATAAACATACCATGTGCGCATACGCGCACGATGCACGGTTGTTAGCGCAAAAAGCCACGCACCTGCTAAACGACGCATTTATTGAAGTGGTCGGCCTCCCAACCACTTATGGATCAGCTCCCAAGTCGATTTGACCCTCAAATCTGAGCTAAATCCACATGGTAGGATGGTCAAAGACCTAATAATGCCCTAAATGGCCTCTTTTCACACTACAAGGCAATTACACAAAAGCCCAAAGCAATGCTATAAAAATCCATGAATGCACCTCATTTTCT
>SNQJ01S0070749.1:46677-61528 GCA_010110895.2 Picea sitchensis
TCTAGGGCATCCGCATCTATTTGACCTTCAAATACGGGAATGTTACAAGGGAAAAACTCTCTATGGCCAAGGGTAAACCACAACAGATAGGTATGACTGCAGAAATTAACTCAATTCCAACATGTGCTATATAAACTAATGTGAAATACGAGGAAGAAGCCTACCTCGGTCCAATCATTTGATGTCGTTCCACCGTTGAGCACTTTGACCCAAAGCTTTACACTTGCAAGAATTTCTCGACAAACAAGTGATGCAAATATACAGTGACAATATATAAAATGAGTTAGCACATCAGATAGCACAATTCATTAATAAACATGACGAACATTCCCATGGATAATAATCATATATTCACAAGATATCGATTGGAAGGGAAAGGAGTATTTCTATTAATAATTGATCAACAAAAGTATCGACATTACAGACTTCCGTATCGACACGGTTCGAAACCAAGAAACCAAGTTCCTTCCAACTGGGTCTCCACTACTTCAATCCTCCACCAACAACAATCTCGTAGAAAAGAGAGAATGAGATCCTCTTGAAAACAAGGGAAGAGATTGGGGGTTGAACACTGTGTTCAAACTTGAAGGACAAAGGGATGCAGACTCAATATGAAGTAATTTCTCCAGAGTAACTTTGCTCTCAAAGTTGAATGCTTTCTCTCTCTTTTCCATAGCTCGAAATTGTGCTCTTATAGCCTCCAGAATGCAATTGAAGGGCCGAGTCGAAACGTTTCCAGTATATGGAAGGCCAAATATCAGAGATCTTCTGTCGTGACATGGAAACCCGACCTCATTTTGTATTTTTTGGCACAAATCCTGATATACACGAGTTGTAGTGGAGCATCAAGTGTATACACATCTTGCAAAGCAGTTAGGGAGTGTATATGTGGAAAAATATATATTTTTGGCTCTGGATTTATCAAAAAGGGATTGATAAGTCTACATAGGAAAATGGAAAAAGGCCCTCTATGCAAGATAACAATGGTGAGGCAAATCTTGCTATAACAGATGCCCCCTGATGTGTGAGATCAGAGGAGTATCTGTGATGACTGAAATACATTATAAATAACCCAGAAGTGGAGTGGTAGAGAACCAGCTGGACGAACTCAATTGCTCATTACATTATGTACTGAATTTACATACATGGCTACTAAAAATACAATGCAGATCCATGTGGAAAATATACCAACAAGTGTTCATGGTCATGAGTAGGCAAGTATAAATGTGGTTACATGCCAATAGTTGTCATAGTCATGAACAAGGCCCAATGAAACCAGTCTCAAAATAAATTTGAAGATATCTGTATACCAAGGAGTACAATCTAATCTCCCATGATCATTGATGTCAAATAGGTACTGGTCCGATGAAATGGAAGCAACAACTCAAGAAAGTTGTGTCTACATAGTGATTTCTTCAAGCCTTCAATACAATCCGCCAATGGTGCAAGTCTACATCATGTGACTAAATGAGTTGAGGTCAAACACGATGAGATATCGTTCGATTATCGGTCATTGAGGTATACCGTTAACAAACGCAAGACAACCAACCAATGATGAAACTAGGTATCAAGGCACTGAGTAAATATCTACAAATGTGAATAAAGGAGCTGGTGTCGAACATTTGAGAGATCCATTGATCAGGAGACATTGACATATTCTCATCTGTCAATGGCAAGAGAGCATGCCACTAATGACTGCAAGTCTCCAGGTACTCATAAAACTCTAGGTCTCTTATCCAGAATACATGAGCTGAAGTCGATGGAAAGAGACCCGTTGAAAAGAGAGAATTAAGGCATCTCTCATCACTCGGCATGAGGAGCAAAGAAGGAGCTTCATGATTTGGTGGATATTGAACGAAGAACATGTTCATGAACCAACGACCCTGTGCATCTTTCGCATGTGCCAAATGCAAGCGGTACACGAAAAAGACCCTTTGAATAGAAGCCAATGATGAAAACTACTAACAAAGGCGAGGAAACCACCAATAAGGCTAATGGCATCCAAGACACTGTATGAATCCCAAAGTGTGAATAGAGGTCTTGCCGTTGAACACAAGGGAAACCACCCAGTCAACAACCCATGATGAAATTTCGATTGTTGGGTTCAAGGTGACCTGCCAATGATGAAAGTAGGGCCAGGGTGCATCATAAGACCAAAGTATCATGTGATTCTGAGACAAACTGAGGGTATGGCCAACATGCAAAGTCAATATTTCTGAGGAGTGGCCGACACAGGTTGATAGACTTCCTTTGAACAAGAGCATGAGGCATACGGTGGACTCTGGTAGCATAGAATTAATGATTTGACAATTAGATGCAGGAGGCATCCATAATGTTCTCTATAGTGGCTGGAAGATTAACCAGTCGGTAAAGAAAATTCTGTAACAAGATCAGCTTCCTAAGGCTATGCTAAACCCAAAATTATGATGATGCAAGGACTCAATAACTTTGTGCTCTGTTCAAAGGCGACACGATTGCTACCAATTACAACATAGTACTCCCTTCTTGCCCGTCTGTTTTTGTTTTTTCATAAAAAATGAATGCTATGATACAGAGGAGGGAACGAGTGTCGCAAGTAAGCAAAACTAGTTCCAGCAGTGGAACGTACCTATGCTTAATGCAAGGAAATGCATGCGAGATATGGACACTCGGGGTGATGTTCCCTCCAAGGTATAGGGTGTCAAATTGTGAAGGATAAGAAAAAGGCTCTACTTGTTTGAGGATGAAAACTGCTTGGGCCATGTTTCATAAAGAGAGAACTGGATAAAGGCTCAATACTGCAAGCAAGGGCATGAGATGCAATCACAATTTAATGCCAAAAAATGTCCTTTTTTAAATATTTTAGTATATTTGGTGTAAAAAAGGGGTAAAATTGTGCCAAATAAACGTATTTTCAAATCCAATTTACGAGTGTGAAGAAGACAAGTTCACTCGGCGATCTTTTCCATTTTCGATAGCGAGTCGGGAAAGATCTTAACTAAGACTCATGATCTTTCAAATCCAATTTTAACGAGTGTGAAAGGGACAAATCACTCGGCGATATTTTCAATTTTTAGTAACAAGTCAAAAAAGATCTTAACTAAGACTCATGATATTTTGCCTAATCAACATGTAAAGGGGGAGGCCAAGGTTCCCGACCCGGCCTTCTATCGAAAGTTAGTATCCTGCAGATCACTGACAAAATCTTGGGAAAGCCCAAATCTCTCCAAGTTGAGGAGGAGAAAGTGCTAACGGAGGATACAGTCTCTATGATGGTTCGAATAATGTCTCTTAATGGAAAAGACATAGGTGGGGGAATGGGATGTCCCATCAGGTCATCCTAATCAAAAGGAACCTCGTCAAGACTTGGAGGGAGAGCATTTGGAGGAAGAATGAATCTCTCTTGTTCAGAAGGGGGAAGACTTGAAATGTTGATGATGTGGCTGAAAGGTGCATCNACAAAATCTTGGGAAAGCCCAAATCTCTCCAAGTTGAGGAGGAGAAAGTGCTAACGGAGGATACAGTCTCTATGATGGTTCGAATAATGTCTCTTAATGGAAAAGACATAGGTGGGGGAATGGGATGTCCCATCAGGTCATCCCAATCAAAAGGAACCTCGTCAAGACTTGGAGGGAGAGCATTTGGAGGAAGAATGAATCTCTCTTGTTCAGAAGGGGGAAGACTTGAAATGTTGATGATGTGGCTGAAAGGTGCATCATTCTCTTCAGGGAGAGTAGAGTTGACCAAATATTGCACTGGTGTGGCTACTTCTTCAATTATAGGTTGAAGAGGATGTGTAGTAACGGGGACAAGAGACGCTTCACCCTTAATAAAGGGGGTGAGGTCAGGAGAAGATGGTGTCGGTGAAACCACCGAGACGATCAAGGAAGGAGTGGTGTGAAGAGAAACCATGGATGCCTTAGAATTTGAAGGGTTCTTGGGTGAACCCCATGCTTCTGGTATCTTGGTAGTAATCGGACACAAACGAGTAAGGTGAATTCCTTCGCAAGTCCTACAAAATAATTTAGGCTTATGTCTGAGGCGTCTGGGCCTCTCGATGGGACTAGCCAAGGAAAGAGATTCGTCTCCTATATGATGAATAGGAGAAGGAGACGTGTCGTGGCTATGATTCGGGGAAAAAAGAATGGTGCCCCCAACATAATTGGTAGAGGTTGGGGTGAGTTTTCGAAGTAGTTGGTAGAAGAAGTTGACCCATCTCCGACATAACTTGCAGAGGTTGGAGATGGAGCACCAGTATGACTGGCAATGACTAGGCTAGCGATTTATGGTGGCATGTGAGTCTAGAGTTCGGGGAAAGATTGATTTTGAAAAATTGCAAGCCAGGCAGGATCTTGGTGTACCCCTTGCCCTAGCCCAGAAAGGTGTTGGTTCATGCCTAAATGGTCTGATGAGTTTGGATGGGCATCGTCACTGGGGTCTATGGGGAGACCGAGGTTGGATAAGGATTATTTGAGTGAGGATATGTGTTTCCCCCTTGTGAAGGGGTCCCATAAAGAGGGTAGCCCGAATTATGAAATTGATTCTCCTCATACGGAATACCTGGGGGTACTTGAGAACTTGTCATGGAAAATGTGTTCAAAGTAACTGACATGGCAGATGAAAGATACATGGGCGGGGGGTAATAAGTGGGGTAGGCACCCATCTGAGTATTGTCTCCTGAAAGAGAATATCTAGTATTGTATCTGTAGGGAGGAAGGTGCCATCCTCCCATGGGGACACGAATCATATCAAATGAAGAAGTAGTCATCGAAGCCATGGTGCCCTCGAGTCCAATTCTAGGATTCATATAAGTAGACCAGGGAGGGGGTTGCACATGGGAAGGCATATCAATAGAAAAATGATTAGAGACCCAAGGTGCGAACTAAGCATTGTAGTTCAACATACCATTATAAAAGATAGATGGATTTTCCCCCATGAACATCATGGGGGGGGTAGCAGTGAACGAGGGAGAAAAAGGAACTCCACTATCCATAATAACAAAAACCCAGCACAAAATCCTATGGTCAACTTATAATCAAAGAGCGTACCAAAAAGTCAAACGACCAAAATGTATGCAAACGGGCTAAAGTGGTTGAGTGGCCTCCCTCTCTAACGAAAGTATTCCTCATCCAGGAGGGACCTGAGACTCCCTGCTAAATTTTGGAGGTAACAAAATCAGTTATAAGGGCCCTCGTAGGCTTAACAACTAGTCGGTCAGACCCCCCCAGAGAGGTAATCCTCCATAAAGGTTGTGTGCTATCCAACCCCTATTTGACTCAGGATACAAGCAGAATAACCCGTGCAAGTAACCTATGAGAATCCTAAGTCAATAAACTAATAAACCATTGTATAAACGATGCACAAGCGAACAATCATAAGTCCGGATCATCGTATGGGTAGGGTAGCAAATCCCGAAACCTTTAAATTACTGCCTCTAACAGAGGTATGGATACTAGAAAGATCCCCAAATACAAATAAATCCATAGAAATATCTCTGACGCTAGATGAGTATCCAGGGATTATCCCTTCAACAAACTTCGTGCGGCCTCCTTCTTAACTCTGGTGTGAGCAGAGCTTCCTGATATTACCAATTATACAATGGATTTATCAACTCCCTGTCTCAGACACATAAGTTGATTTAATTGCCTTGGAGAAGTTTACTCACAAAATCCTATTCCAAGGCACTAAATCCTAGGCTAGTTTGAGCACCCTAAAAAATAAAATCGTGACTAATCAATTTTACTTTAAAGCGTAAATTTTATTGGTTGTGATTACTCAAAGAGGTATGGAATTGAAACTTATGGTGTTATGACTCTACATAAGAATAAAAATAGATATAATGCAAAGCCTAAATTTAACTTTTCAATGAATGATATGTTAAATAAAACAGTGCAATCTTCAATTTTAATTTTGCAACTCAAGAATAAAATGTAATCTTTCGCTAAATGTGCTAAGATAATGATAAAGTTTTAAAGACAAAAATACCAACCAATGCAAAATGCCTATTTTTTGTATTTTCAATGTATTTAAAAAAGAAAATGCATGGATTGATAAGCAACTTGATATACAACCTCTATTGTGCATAAAAGTAATCACTCGAGCAGAATATCAAGCAACTAAGAAGACAACCCAACTACCAAGGACAAATCAAAAATGGAAAACAAAGAGAAAGATGCCACCCAAAAATTCAACTCCAAAAAGGTTTCTTGTCATCCCATACAATCTCAACAGGTACCACAGAGACCCGAGAAGGCTCAGTGATCCTCAAAACCCACCCAGTAGTCACTAAACCAAGAAAACAAGCAAGGGGGAAGTGGTATACACTCCTATTCAAGAGAAAAGGACGTATATATGCCTCTTGTAGTGGGACAACAAGCATATATATGTGGTTGTCAGGGAAAAAGGGTCATATATCTTTTAGATCAAGGCTAGGGAAGGCTAAAAGGCCGAAAACTCATACCCAGAGTGAACAGACTCTGTCCAACTGTGATACGACAAGAAATACAAAGGAAAAAGAGAAATGTAAGAAGGAAAAATACTTCAACCCTTGGCCATAGAGAGTTTTCCCCAGTGGAGTCGCCAATTCTGTTACAAGGGAAAAACTCTCTATGGTCAAGGGTAAACCACAACAGACAGGTATGACTGCAGAAATCAACTCAATTCCAACATGTGCTATATAAACTAATGTGCAATATGAGGAAGAAGCCTACCTCATTCCAATCATTTGATGTTGTTCCACCATTGAGCACTTTGACCCAAAGCTTTACACCTGCAAGAAATTCTCGACAAACAAGTGATGCAAGTATATAGTGACAATATATAAAATCAGTTAGCACATCAGATAGCACAATCCATTAATAAACATTACAAACATGCCCATGGATAATAATCATATATTTGCAAGATATTGATTGGATGAGAAAGGAGTATTTCTATTAATAATTGATCAACAAAAGTATCAATATTACAGACTTCTGTGTCGGCATGGTTCGAAACCAAGAAACCAAGTTCCTTCCATCTGGTTCTCCACCACTTCAATCCTCCACCAACTGCAAGCTTATAGCAAAGAGAGAATGAGATCCTCTTGACAAAAAGGGAAGAGCTTGGGGGTTGAACACTGTGTTCAGACTTGAGGGACAAAGGGATGCAGACTCAATATGAAGTAATTTCTCCAGAGTAACTTTTCTCTCAAAGTTGAATGCTTTCTCTCTCTTTTCCATAGCTCGAAATTGTGCTCTTATAGCTTCTAGAATGCAACTGAAGGGCCGAGTCAAAATGTTTTCAATATATGTAAGGCCAAAGATCAAAGATCTTCTATTGTGAAATGGAAACCCAACCTCATTTTGTATTTTCTGGCACAAATCTTGATATATGAAAGCTGTAGTGGAGCATCAAGCGTATACGCATCTTGCAAAGCAGTTAGGGAGCGTTTATGTGGAAATATATATATTTTTGGCTCTGGATTTATCAAAAAGGGGTTGATAAGTCTACATAGGGAAATGGAAAAAGGCCCTTTGTGCAAGATAGCAATGGTGAGGAAAATATTGCTAAGGGAATATCAAAATTAACATGTAACTTGAAAGAAAAGATACTACAATGAAATACAAATAAATATTTCCAAAAACAGAGAAATAAAGTAATACATGATTTCTATTAATGAAAGAAATGTACAGAGACTATAAAAATACAGAGTGAAAGACTCACTAAAATGGTGGCAGCGTATATCTGAGAAGATATGTGATGGCTACTCGCATTTGCAGGAAGATGATTGCTACAATGAGGCTCCAAAGGCCTTTTTAACATAAGTAAAATCCAAAACCCTAACCCCAGAAGATGAAAATCCAAAATGTTTGTGGGTCCCGATGGGGGTAGTTGATACGTCAACTTCTTGAGGGTGTAACTTTTGCATATGATCTTTGTTTGAGGCGCTCAATATGTCGTTGGAAAGGTCTAACTGAGAAGAACGATTTTCGACTATTCCAAGTCATTGCCTTTGGCAATCACCTAGGCCCCAAATACCCAAAGAATAGGTGGGTGGCCATCGATATCCACTTGGATCAAGCAAAGTGGGAGAATAGGGGAGGAATAAGGTTGGACGAGCCTGAGCGATTGTGGCCAAAAATTTCTCCAAAAATGAATGACGAAGACCATTACTTACCCATTGTAAATGGTGAGGAACTGGAGGAGTTGAGTGCACAAGGCTCGTGTGGCTCATACCCATCCCCACCTATTGTCATTGTTTTGCAGAAAAAACCATTAAACCAGAACATATATGGCATCGCACCAACTCATATGAACAATGAATGTCGATCATCCTATGAGGTAGTTAGGAGGGGGTGGTGGCGTGAGCATTTAACTCCTTAATGTGCATGTTGTCCACCTATCACCCCATATGGGGGCTATACTGCCTCCATCTTGAAAGAAGTGAAAAAAATAATAAAAGTAAATTATTAAAAACATTTTATTGTCCTATATAAATTTATGTGTTCAATTGAAAATTCATGGTTTTCCCACGAGTAGTTACCACTAACTAATCATCCATATGTAACGAATATATCCAAAAAATTGGGATGCATGGTCATTGATTTGGAGAAATTAAGAAAACTTTTTATATGTTCATGGAAAATGTTTATATTTAGGAGAAAAATATAAGTGTATGCATAACTATAATCATAAATTAGGCTACAAATTTTTCATTTTTAATGAAAAGTGTTAACTTTTAGTCCAAATTTCTTCCAAAAAATTAAAATTTAGCCAAATTGGCGAAATTTCGCTAAAAAAAATATTGTCAATGGACATAAAGATAGTCTTCCATGGTTATTTATAAAGAAACAAAGAAATATTATAAAAGAGGTCATTAGGAAAATTAAATTTTCTAGGGGATTTTCTTCAAACATAAATAATATCTTAACAAAGAAAGGTGAATTTGGTGGGGTAAAAACTCATGACTGGAATACCTTCATCAAGGTAATTATTTTGTTATATTTCTATATTGGTATACATATTTTTGGTGATTTTTCATTTACTTTTTTTGTTACAGTATGTGTTACACATTATTTTGGTCACTCTGATGATGACTCTACAAACAAGTGTTTAAGCTCTCAAAACAATCTTTTACATGAGGAAAATGACTGAGTTCTTCCCCTACAAAGCATGTTTTTGGAATGACGGCGTAGGCTGACAGTGGTACACAGTGCAGAAATCCTTGATTTCCGCAAGCTGCTCTATGCCTGGCTCGCAAGGTTTCTGCAGGCTGCTATATAGGCAGGGTGTGGCAGCATTTTGAAGCTAAAGAAAGGAAGAAGTTCAAGAAGTTCAAGAAGTTTCTAGAAGGAGAATCTTCTAGAATGTGAGGTGGTGTCTGTATAGTTGTGATCCTACTGGATTCTCTGATTTTGTGGGATCATCGTCATCCGCTTAACCACTTCACCTTCTCCTATATAATGATAGGTTTCTCACAGAAAAGGTTAAGCAATATTGATCAAAGAATTGTTGAAAGAATACGCTGAAGACTATGTGAAGGATCCTGTTACAACTTATAATTGAGGCCTCTATTTGTCCATCAAGATTTTGTGGACCATATTCATACAAATTCGGAGCAAGTGTATGTGTGTGTTGGAACAAAGGACCACCGAAAGGGAACTTGTGACATCAAGGCAATTAGGTTGTATCTTCCACTTTTACTGAATATGATACGGTGACATGTTTCTTTCCCATAAAATCATTAGCATTTTATTACATGACTCCTTGATCACATGTTTAGGTTTTCATTGAATCTACAATTGTTGCTTTCACTTTGGTTGGTTTGTGGCATTGCATATTAGATCTCACAAGAGCACTAAAGCAAAGAAGGGACAACAAACACATAAGGAAGCGATATCTAAAGGTATGTCATATATTTTGTCTTTGTTAGTAAACTTAATGATTGTAACTTAGGGAAAGCATCATGTCCTGTCTTGTTTTGTTCTAGATCCAGGTGGATCTGGGGAGATTAGTTTATGTCTGCATTCACCGATTTATCCAATAACAGTATGTTGTACCTCTAATGTTTATAATGATTCATTTTTTGTTCCATTATTTTCTACCTCTATCTCTTCCAGACAAATTTGACAACAACATAAAACAAGTCATATACGATCTTGGAAAATAGATGAGGTAAGTCATGATTTCTATGAAAAATATTCATTGCAGAACTAGTCCACGTGTTTTACTTGCAATGTAAACACTTAAAATTGCATTCATTTGATTGCATCATGTGTAGGTGGTTGTCATATAAACAAGTCCATAATGAAGATATAAGGCATTGGAGGCGAGATCTTCCTTGCCTAATGTGTGAAATGAAAAATTACCTACCTCCGACATTTTTCAATGCACAAGAACACTACCTTATACACCAAGCTGAGGAGATTGAAATTTGTGGACTTGTACATACAAGGTCAATGTGGATGGTGGAGAGCCATTTGAAATCATTGAAATCCTTTGTTAGACAAAGAGCATGTCCTGAGGGTTGTATGGTGGAGGGCTATATGGTATATCAATACTTGGTGTATATTAGTCAGTACCTTCCTAAATTAGTAACAAATATGAATGTGCCTCTCATTTGGGATGTGAACTCATCAAAAAATTTGAAGGGGAGGTCCTATTGGGGTAAGGTAGAATGAGAAAAGTGAAAGGTAATTAGATCGTAGAGATCTACAATATTTTTGTTTATTCAATTTTATCTATATCATACCTATTTAATTTTAATTCTTCCATCAATTATTAAGCTTTGCCATGGTACCTGATTATTGATGAATTGTTATTTTTTTATATAGTTGGTCGAGAGGGGGATGTACTACATTTATATATTGTAAAAAAAAAAATGGATGAAGGTATGGATAGAATGATGTATACAATGTTATGGTAGGTTATCATGGGAAAGGGGTTGCTACATTGGTTAAAGAGGCTCATTGTAATCAATATACCAATATAACATAGAGGTAAATTGATTTAGCATATGGTTTAAATGATAAAAAGGAAAGCATATTCACCCACATTTTTTACTTCTTTTCCATTATATTAATGCATGTTGTCTGTTATTTTATTAAAATAGTTACTAATTCTAAATATGTTAATTAATTGACAATGTATTTTTTACATGTTGGGCATAATGGAGTTGAAACACCACAAGGCTATGTGGTGCAATGGCCATAAATTTTGCATAAAAATGTTGGATGAAAAGAAAAAAGAAAAAAACCTTTTATTGTAGTATTTCAAGTCAATAATGTTTCCTCTAGAAGTGACAGGCATCCAGAGCTATCTGAAAATAGATATTAGGGGTATTTGAATGATATACTTGAATGTGACTTTAAATCCTTTAAATTAGTCTTATTCAAGGTCAAATGGTATAGGTTACGAGTGAATGAACGTGATTCTGAAAGAACTCTTATTGAGCATGAGAATGGATTTATCATGGTTAATACAAGGACACTTGAGTTAGGTACTAAACTTTATGTTCTTTCAAGCCAATGTGAGCAGGTCTTTTACTCAGATGTCACAGGTAAAGTGAGATGCTCATATGTTGTTATATATGATCCAAGAGTAAGGCTTGTAAAGTATAATGTAGTGGAAGAAGATGATATTGAAGAAGAATATGATGTAGAGGAGAAAGTATATGTGTTAGACAAAGAAGATGAACAAGTTGAGCTAGATGTAGAAGGCAATGTTCTCGATAATTATATCAACAATGAAACTATAAAAAATGACATCGATGGTGATGTTGTTATGCTCAATCCTTACAACGTAGATTCTAAACCAGATTATGGATTGGATGATACATATTTGGAGTTAGATGAAGAATAAGATCAATGATATTGAATTTTTGAAATGTAGGTCGAGGTATGTGATTATATATTTTCTATGATTTATTCTCTTTAAAGTATTTTCTTAAATGAGTTAATTGTTTATTGTTAATTTGTATGCCATATTCTTGTATGTATCATTGGTTGGTTAGAATTCATTGACCTTGATTTCTCTCATAAACCACCAACTATATCCTTCTAAACAATTTTCATCACGTGCTAATTGATTTTATCTATTAATAAATATAAATTATATTACAAACAAATAACAATTAAAAAATAAACAAAAAATAAAACAAATATAAAAAACAATATTCAAAGATAAAAAAATAGACTATGGCGCCAAACCCCCTACCAAATAAACCCACTCCAAACTCATTGACCATTGCATTGATCTACCCCACCTGCCATTATGGAGAGTGTGCAAAGGAGCATAAATGTACAAGGAGAGATCGACCCCACCTATGCATCCAAGGAGGGATCTATCCCACAAGGTCTTCGGTATATAGCCTCATTGTTGATGTAGATAGAGTGTGTAGATCCTGTAGTTTTTTATTCAATATGAAATGGTTTACAATGTTACTATTTGTGCTCAATTCAAATCAAGTTGTCCCTATTATTCAGTCCTAACTTTAGGTTTGATACCCTATATACTGCATCTTTTTGCCATATTTTTGTACATGCAACTGAGAACAAATAGGGTTTAAAATGAAAATTCAACACACATGATCGAACCAAAAATATAGATCTAAGATCGAAAGTCTCAATTTATTCCAGTCGGTGAAAGTGCATGATAGATAAAAGGGGTCGAAGGCTTAAATTATAAACCATTGTATTAATGGTTTATAACCTGCCATATCCTTATTTATTTCGGTATGCAGGGGTGGTATTATGAAACCACTTTAGCTCACCTCAAAATGGGAGAATGGATGAGATCTGGCACCATGATGTAATCCAAATCAAAACCATGTATCTATAAACACTATCTTTATTTCATTTACCTTTAAATTATGTTTTGATCATTTCTATACATGAATCATACTATGCCACTTTCAATTACTTTCCAATAGACATTTTGGGTATGGGGAATTGAGAGTGATGCAGGGGGGGGAGGGGAAAAATAAGCTTCCACCTTCACATGGTTGGCCCTTTTCAGTAGAGAATATTTTTTTCTCGAAACCAAGATAATCTCATTCAAGTATTCCATTTTAGTCTTTCTAGAGTCTCATACATGTCGATATGTACTCTATTTTTTTTATTTAATTATTATCGAGTCATATAACCGTGTATTTTATTATGATTTCTACAGGTCTTCACAATGAAAATGAAACTAACAACTAGCCTATGTGTGATGTGGTTGTACAATATCTTGCATCATCGATCTCATGGACGCAAGTAGTTATTACTAATTCTATCATTTTAGTTACTGTGTGCATAGTTTCCAAAGATTCATGTGTATTTCAACCCTTTACTAAATTCTTGGCGCAAATCACCCTAGTATGCATTCTTTGGGCTTTACAACAAATCCATGGTATTGTAACTTGTAAAATAACAACACCATACATGGATTTATCTTCCTAGGACGTGAATTTATCATCATGCCCTGTTTTCATGCATTTTTCTGCATTTTTTTCCATTTACAAGGAATATTTTATCCTTTACGCACACTAGAGGGTTTTAGGTTTCAAAATACACAATTAAATTATGAATAGATGTAAAATGAAAAAATAAAAAATCCACAATTTGAACCACTCAATTTGGAGTTCATATGAGTCTTAGGCATGTATTTTACAGTAAGACGATTTTACCCTCCATTTTACAACAGTTCTTGAATCTTGGTTCAAGATAGAAATCTTTAATCCTTTTAAAATGCCCTCCAAATGAAATATATAGATTTGGAATGTTATTAAATTCACCCCAAATCTTAGATCACTAAATTTGGAGCTATATAGAATCACGGGTGTGCATTTCTATTAGGCCAATTTCTATTGTTTTGGTCTCTCAATTTACAAGGTAGATTTTTCCTCTTTTACACATCAACCACTTTTATGTTTGCAAATGAAAATATAAATTTCTAGACAGTTGTAGCATTAGCTAAGACACCCTCAAAAAATTGAATCATTTGAATTGTAGGTGTGTAAAGACCCGGGCGTGCATTTTTTTGAAGCATGGTGTGCATTTCTGCACAAATGCATAAATTACAATTTAAAAGAAAAACTAGTATTTTTCTCATTCAGATATTGCATTTTAGTCTTTCTAGGTCTCATACATGTTGATTTGTCTATTTATTTATTTAATTATTAATATCCATTCATATAATCTTGTATTTTTTTATGATTCCATCAAGTCTTTGCAATGGAAATGCAAATAACAACTAGCCTATGTGTGATGTGGTTGCACAAGCTCCTGCCTCAATGAGCTCATGGACCCAGGTAGTTTGTACCCATTTTTCCATTTTAGTTAGTGTCTTTGCACAATTGTCAAATATTCATGTGTATTTCAAACCTTTACTAAATTTTGGGCACAAATCACCCTATTATGCATTCTTTAGTGTTTACAACAAATCCACGGTCCTGTAACATGTAAATTAACAACAACATACATGGACTTTTCTTCCAAGGGCATGCATTTCTCATCATGCTTGTTTTCATGCATTTTTGTGCATTTTTCCCTTTATGCATTGTTTTTGCATTTACAAGGAAACTTTTAGCCTTTACGCACACTAGAGGGTTTTAGGTTTCAAATTGCACATCTAAAGTATGAATAGATGTAAAATGATAAAATCCAAACTCCACAATTTAAACCACTCAATTTGGAGGTCATATGAGTCTTAGGCATGCATTTTACAGTAAGACGGTTTTACCCTCCATTTTACAAAAGGTCTTGAATCTTGGTTCAAGGTAGAAGTCATTAGTACTTTTAAAATGCACTCCGAATGAAATATATAGATTTGGAATGTTATTAAATTCACCCCAAATCCTAGATCACTAAATTTGGATCTATATAGAAGCATGGGTGTGCATTTCCATTAG
>SNQJ01S0070750.1:0-20062 GCA_010110895.2 Picea sitchensis
GATTAAAATAAACATTCAAAACATTACATGATCTACAATACATTATGAAATTGAGTACCTTGACGATTTCTATTATATTCCAACCTCCATAGGTGAGGTGTCATTCTTTGTGGTTTTAAACCAATCTCTTGTTTCCCATTGAAAAGATGGTTTTCAGTAGTACGATACCTATGGTTCTTAGGAAGAAGGTGCCTATACTCATCAAACACAATCTTTCCTAAACTTTTTGAATGATGATACTTCATCTTAGGGCCACAAACTGGACATGCAAATTTACCCTTTGTTTGAAGACCTGCAACAAATGGATTAATGTCAATTATACAATGAGATTATTTAAAAATTAAGCATGCACCATGATAACATTAAAATATTATATAGTATTAAAGAGCAATTTTAGAATGCTACATACCACAAAAATGTGTTAGTCCAGGGGCATCATGAATTGTCCATAAAATTATTCCACGGAATTTAAATTTCTTCTCCTCGATTGGTTTACATATGTCATACATTGTGATGCCAGCCCATAAATTTAGTAGCTCGTCAATAAGAGGCTCGATATATACATTCATATATTTAACTTGGTACTTACCTAATTGTTTGAAATTACACATAATTATTATAGGAATGATATCATGTAATATATATAATTAAATAAATAAACAAAAGATATTATGCAAAAATTGAAACAAATGAAAATGTTAAATTCAAAAAATTAATGTAAACAAATACCTAATTGGAAACAAATGAAAATGTTAATTCAAAAAATTAATGTAAACAAATGTTGGAAATGTTTAACAGGAAACATATGATTGTCATTGAAGGCAAGTACAACAATGAAGATGGTATGGGTGCAGGAAGAATGTACAAAGGATTGTTGGCATGTTTTACAAATAGTGACTTTGCTTTTCATTGATGGCAAGTACAAGAGGGAGATGGTAGGATAAGAAGGATAAACTCCTTGGGGATTCAGACGTAAGCCTCGAGGAACAACGCTGAAGAAAACGCACGCAGCAAAAGCAAAGCTCAAAGTACAGGAATTTGCAAAAGAGAAGGAAGACAGAGATCCACAACCACCGGACCTCATTCAAATTTCCCGAAAGAACGAGCCGCCGACGCATTGTATCAGACGAGGTTTACCATCGAAAAATCCAAGGTGAAATCCCCGGCTACAATCGACCGCTTCATTTGAAGGATGCGTATGCCGACGGCTTCACCGGAGAAGTTCGATAGAGGACGTGTCTCACCGTCGTAGATCCGAAATGCTGTGGACCACCACGCTTTGGATCAATGAGAACCCTAAGGTCTTTAAAGGAGTGAAGGTTTGGCTACTATCATGAGGATAATGGTCATATGGACCAGATGAAGCCATCTGGAGTTTCGAGATCGCTGAAGTTGATATGTCAAAGTTCCTCGACAACGAAAACCACGAAATCGCCTATATGATCTCAACCGTTAAATTTAGAAGTGATTTGGACGGTTGATTATATGCATGGAGTATCGGATCTGACTTTGGAAATGACAAAAGTCACTTGACATCGAACCCCACGGCTGATATGATTTCGCTGATTTAATCAAGTACCGTGAATTTAGAATAACTGACCGTTGATTATCCGTGATAAGCATCGATGACGGACTTGAAATGACAAAGCCACTTGACATCGAAAGTCTCGAAATATCGAAGGAATCGAGACCGTCCATCCGAGGGACAAAGGTCAAGATCAAGGCGCTGTCGCAGATTTTGTTCATCTGGAAATCTGGACCCGCTGACAAAGAGTTTGTGCAACCGTAATCGTGATCCGTGAAACTCGGGCTGAGTGGGGCCCATGTCGCGACGTTAAATGGTTGAGGATGGTATGAGGGAGGCCACCGCCGTATAAGTGATGTGGTCACGAAAATACCACGTGGACCAGGGATCAGTCAGGAGGGTTGAAGCACATCGCTAATCGGGAAATCATGACTTCCGTGGACATAAACTTTATGTCATCAGAAGTGACGAAATCGCGATATATGAACTCCATTTGATCTCGAACCATTGATCAAGAAATGATCTAGGTATTACCGAGGCACTAATAATAGTGAGTTCGACTATTAGAGAGAAGATCAAGAGTCTCAACTTCCATAGAGGTTGACGAATCTCAGCAGAACACCCAATAATGCTGAACGCGTGCAAAAACCGCCAGAAGTCAAGAGCTACGATGAGCACGTGCGCACTCCAGAGTTGAGAACATGGGCACGGGTGTGAGCATGCGTAGGGTGGCAATTACTATCTTCAGATGTAACGTAGGTGCAATGCAAACGGGGTACACAGCAAGCGCAGAAGAGATGAGGTTGTCGCTACATTGTCAAGTAGGGAATCTGGTGTGGTAGATGTGTAGAAGGATTGAAGTGTGAGCAAGGAGGCAGCAGGAGTAGAAATACAATGCGAGAGGGGAAGGTCGTATTGAAAGGGACATGAGAGCATAAAATTGAGAAGAACATAAATTGCAAGGAGGGTGCAGAAGACAATGATGCAGACATGGCAGAGCAAATGCAACCGGGTAATCAAATGGACAAGACCGGTAAGCCATTGAATAACTTTTATCGTTGTAATAAGTTTGCTACTTAAGATTTAATAACTATAGGGAGGTTGAGGTGCTCTGAGGATCTGCTTATCCCCGTGAGGTTCCGGCGGGTGTCAACACGTAGGAGTTGTGAAGCCCATCCGCCTGCAGGTAAGGGTGGCATGGTTGTGCATGGGAGAACTGTTGTTCTCTTTTTTTACTGGTTGGTGCCTGTATGATTGAAGTTGGTGCTTCCATCCGCTTGTCGGAAACAGCCAGGAGTTGGTGCTTCCTTCAGTTGGTGCTAGAGAAACTGTGGAGTTGGTGCTTCCTTCTAGTGGTGCTAGAGAAAACAGAGTTGGTGCTCAGTTGCGTA
This sequence comes from Picea sitchensis, assembly GCA_010110895.2. NCBI lineage: Eukaryota > Viridiplantae > Streptophyta > Pinopsida > Pinales > Pinaceae > Picea > Picea sitchensis. The sequence goes on from SNQJ01S0070750.1 coordinate 2,917, forward strand.
CTTTGTAAAACATAGGTTGCAGCCTCATTATGAGTTGGTGGCTCATATGCATGATAACGTAAAGAATGTAACTATTACTTTATCATATAAAGAAAAGAGGTTTTTACCCCTGTATGGGTTTCAGAAATATTTCTCCTCTGCGTTTCATATATGTGACTCATGCTGAATGAGCAATTCGTTTATTTCCCTGCATTATTGTGATCATCATTTAGCGTTTCAACAAAGAGTTTAAAAGACGACAATTGTTTAAGCTTGGTAACAACCGATTCACCCCCTCTCGCTTGTCCAACAATCGGTATCGAGCCGGCCCCTTTATTACATGGTAGATCCTAGAGCTTAAAACATGACAAAACATGAAGGGACTACCACTAGGCCCTCTATTTGGATGGAACTAATTTTGCCTTCCTCGAAGGTTAGAATGAGATCACACCTAATGGCCTTAGGAGCGCATGTACGGGATGTAGTAGAGACCTGATACATAAAGCCCAAGTGCTAGCTTCCAAGGATGATATGTTATAATTTAGCTTTAATGCTAAGGGAATGAATGCTATCTTGAATGGACTCTGCGTAATGAAGCCAGGAAGGTGATGCATCTTCAAACCGCTAAAGAAATGTGGGACAAACTCATTAACAAGTGAAGGTAATGAGAAGGTAAAGGATGCAAAGCTTCAAATCCTATAGAATACATTGAACAAATCAAGATGAAGGAAGATGAAATCGCTGGAAAATACTTTCTCGAGAGTAGAATAAATGTACATGTACGTGACTCTCACAAACAAGTGGGAACCTTCTTTAGTTCCTGTAAAATCTTGGAGATCTCTCCCAGATAGGTTCAACCCGGTCTTCATAGAAGAACTTATCGATCCGAAACCTTACAGCTTTGGACCAACTTAACTCCGACCGTGATATGAAATGAGAATAGTTAAAGATAAACTCCACCTCCGCAGAAGCATCATTTAGAGCAGATAAAAATGAAGATTCTAAGCCCCATGAAATTGAAGCAAAAATTGAGAAGACTAAAGAAAGGATCGTGCAAGTACCAAGGTCAGATGCCCTTCAAATGTTTCAACCGGGTGGTAAGATAGGTCATTTTGCAAATAAATTTCCTCTCAAGAAACATGATCAAAACTCAAGATGAAGAGAAGCATAAATCAAGAAGATTTGATAAGAAGAAGAGTTTATGTAAACAATGATGACTCCTAAAAAGACACCGATAGTGATTCCTCGCGAAGATAAAGCAATGACTTCTTTGTTTATGGCCAAAGAGGATGGTGATAATGAAAGAAAGGACAAGATGAGAATGATGAAGAAGCCGTGGTTGATATGGAAGGAGAACCGACGCTAATCGAAGAGATTGACAGACTTTGAATTAAGAACAAAAAGCAAAACAATTGTTGATGTCAAATTTTGAGAAAGATAAGAACAATTGGCTGAAGACTTTGCCCGCTTCAAAGTGGAATTAGAAGAGGCAAAGAATCGAGTATATTCTCAAACATCACCATCGTAAAAGAGGGCAAGATTTGAAGCCCTCGAAGAAGAAGTAGTGAAAATTAAGAAAAAGATGGAGAAGTTTCAAACATTGTATCATCGCATCTATCCAAGACAAGCTCCTAAGGATTAGCCACCATTCGACCGAAAGGAATCCAAAGTTGCAAACCGGTTTGGGTTATGAAGAAGAATCAAGTAGTAGTCAACCAAGAAACAAAAGAACCCATCAAGTTTGTTAAAGCTAGTATCCATGTCAAAAGTACAACCAATGACACAACAAACCTACAGAAACAAAAGAAAACAATCAGCCGCTCAGGACAAGTGTAAAGGAAAAGGTGTCAGGACCGAATCTTTAGAACAAAGGAATAATGCACCCCCGCTCAAAGACATCCTCAAATGAAAGAAACGATTTTCTCAAACAAGACAACCATTTTCAAGGTACAAAGACTTCTTCTATGGATATTTTGTTTCTACGTTTCTAACTTTGGTCACAAAGCTGTAAACCTGCTTCTTAAGACTTAGACATGAGAGCATTTAAAGTTTCCAAGAAAGAAATATCCGCCACAACAAAGAATGATAATAAAGAAAGTACAAAACCATCACAGATTGCAAATTGCCAAATTAAGTCTAGACATGCAACCGAGGGAGATCAAGATTTATAAATAGTCAATGAGTAGACAACGCCACAACAATAACTTTGACCTATTGAACAATGAGATTGAATGCTATAACAGTCACAACTTTGGCCACAAAGCCGCAAACTCGCCATCTCAAGAATTACAAAGAAGATCCAAAGATAAAGTTCTTAGATAGAAGGACCAAAGACATGGAAGAGGAAAGATAGTGAAAAAATGTGGTCAAGCACTTTCAACTCAAAATGTATAGCCTCTCGGAAAATAGACTGTGGATGTTCCAAGCACGTGACCTGAGAAAAGGATAAGATATTGTCCATGGGTAAAAGCAAATGAAATGTGATCTTTGAAGATGATGAACCAGGTAAAAACAAAGATAGAGAGATGATGAGTTTGAAGAATGACAAGGAGATGCACAAGATGCTTCTTGGCTTTGTGGATGGTCCGAAACACACCACCTGGGCTCAAGTCAAAGTGTGACAAAGGCGTTGAAGAGGTGCTCACGCCCAAAGAATGTAAGGTAAATATAAACACAGGACAAGAAGTGAATGAAATGTTAAAGAAAATTAATGATGTTGAATCAATCCTCCCCTGCAAGAAAAGAAGAAGATTTAGATACAATAAAAGCATGTTCAAATAACATTTGCCCCATGGATGAAGTAAGAGAAAAGCCATGTCATAAGAAGGAAGCGGTCTTGGTTGTTGAGAAGGCGACACTCAAATCAAGATATTGAGAAGATTCGTGACTCTGGACAAGGTCTTGGAAATCCAGAGATCACCAAATGAAAAATCCCATATTGGACTCAACAAGGTAGAAATCGCGTTCTAAGAAACCGGATATAGGTCCTTCATTTGTGAGAAAGAAAGCAAGCGCGAGAGTGGGTGGCGCTTTTCTCCTGTAAATGAATATGGATATATAAAATCCCCCCGGATTGAAATGCATCATGGAAGAAAAATGAAAAGTACAATAATAGAGATCGATGAATTCAATGGGAAGATCCAATGGCTCTTTAAAATTACAAGCTACAATTGCACATTGTTCAAGTAAGACAACAACATTCCGATGTACATGACATCCTCGTAAAGATAACTAGAGGAAAGATCGCTGAAAGTTAATCTAGGAACAAAGGAAAATCGTGAGGTCAGCAGAACATGAGATTTAGCAAATGTCTAGAGTGAGGTGAAACGAGCGTATGGCGAGCAGAACACGGAAAAAGATGATGCAGAAAGCATAACGATAACAGCGATTGGGAGTCATCCACATGAGAATTGATAAAGGAGTTCGAATAAGAGAGGTGAGAAATTTTAAATATTCTACGTAAGATAATAAAGTGGAAACCGGCGACGAACAAGTCCAAGAATCGAAGAGAAGACTGGCTTAGATACAAATACATTATGCAGCTCAAAATGAGAGAGAGTCCATCCCATCAGGGAGTTTGTACTGAGTTAATATCGACACCTTCTAAAAATACCGCAACATCTCGTGGGAGCATGTTCTTTGACATTGATGTCAAGGGGAGAAAAGAATCAAGTGCCTGAATCTGGGCGCTTTTGTTGCCATCAATGCCAAAGGGGAGATTGTTGAAATGCTTTCACTGTGCAGCATATGTTTGTCATTGATGTCAAACAAAGAATGAAGATGGTATGGTGCGGTGAAGAATGTACAAAGGATTGTTGGCATGTTTCATTGTGCGCAGCATAGACTGTCATTGATGGAAAGTACGAGGTGGAGATGGTAGATAAGAAGGATAAAAATCCCTGGGGATATAGACGTGAAAGCTCAGGAGGAACAAAATTGAAGAAAACGCCACAAGAACAAAGGCAAAGCTCAAAGTACGTGACCATGTGAAGAGAAGACCGAGATCCACAACCACGTGATCTCATTCAAATTTCGAAGAACGAGGGTAACGCCGATCAGACGAAGATGTAATGATGGTTTACCATCTGAAAGACAAGGTGAACATCTAATATTAATCAGACCGCCTATTTTGAAGGACTCGCGGGCAGCCGACGGTAAGCAACGGAGAAGCCTCGATAGAGGACAGTCCACCGTCAGATCCGAAAGCACGTGACCCAACCACGTTTTTGATCACCGAGAACCGCAAGGTCTTTAAAGGGAGTGAAAATTTGGCTACGGTCATGAGGATAAAGGTCATATGGACCAGAAGCGTAATCATCGGAGTTTCGAGGATCGCTGAGTTGATATGCGTCAAAGTTCCTTGACAATGAAAATCTTGAAATCGTGATATGATCTCAACCGCTAAATTTAGAAGTGATCCGGACCGCTGATTATATGCATGGAGTATATTGGGATTCTGACTTGGAAATGACAAAGTCACTTGACACGAAAACCCCGACCAAGCGATATACATTTCATGACGACCGGGCAATTTAAATTTAGAAGTAATCCTGACCGTTGATTATCCGCGTGATAAGATCTACGACGGACTTTGAAATGAAAGTCACTTGATAATCGAAAAGTCTCAAAATATCGATGGATCCTGACCGCCCATCCGAGGGACGTGTCGAAGATCACAAGGCCACGCAGATTTTGTTCATCGGAATCGGGATTCCGACAAGAGTTTTAGGTAACCGGAATCATGATCCGCTTAAAACCTGGTTGAGTGGGGCCTGTGATGTCACAGCAGTCAAGGAGGATGGTATGAGGAGGCCAGCTGTCGAGATAAGGATGTGGTCACGAAAATACCATTATTGACCGTGGTCGTTCGTGAGGGTCGGGCTAATACTGTGAATCGAAACGCTACCGTGAATACAAACTTTATGTCATCAAAAGTGTTGAAATCGCGATATATGAAATCCGATTTGATCTGAACTAATCGATCAAGAAACGGAGGGTTAACAGGGCACGCATTAATGCTGATTTCGACCGGTTAGAGAAGATCTACATTCAACCGCCAGTGGAGTAACGAGAATCTCAAAGATAACAATCTAAAGATGTTGAACTGGCGGAAAACGCCGTATATGTCAAGAGCCACGATGAGTATCGCGTGAAGACTCGAGAGTCGGGAACATGGGCAACGGTGCGGCATGCGAGGTGGCACACATTGCATTGCACGAGGTACGTAAACACAAGCGTACAATAAAGGCGCAGAAGAGATGAGGTTGTCGCCATTGCCGCGAATTGGTGTGGTTATCGCCGTAGAAGGATTGAAGTGCGGAGCAAGGAGGCGAGCAGCAGGGAGTAGAAATACGCCAGAGGAAGGCCGCACGAAAGGACATGATGCGCAGAGCATAAAATGGAGAAGAAAAAAAGTGCATGAGGGTGCGTAAGACACCTACGCGCATTGTGGTAGAGCAAAGGCAATGTATCAAATGACAAGATCCGGTAAAGCCATTGAATAACTCTTTATTGGCGATGTAATGAGTTTGGGTTACTTAAGATATCATTATAGGAGTTTGAGGTGCCCGGAGGATCAAGGTCACCGTGAGGTTCAAGTGGGTGCTTGAACACTGGAGTTAGGCTTCCATCCGGTTGCAGCGAGAAACTCGTGGTGGCAGGTGCAAGGGAGAACTCGCTCGCTATAATAAAAGTTGGTTCCCTCGATGATTGGAAGTTGGCGCTCCATCTATTGCGCTGAAACAACAGGAGTTGGTGCTTCCTTCATCGGGTGCTGAGAAACACTCGTGGAGTTGGTGCTTCCTTCTAGTGGGTGCTAGAGAAACGAGAGTGTTGGTGCTCCTCGCCATTGGCAGCCTGGGTAAAACAGGGTTGTAGCCTCATTATGAGTTATGGCTCATATGTGCTGATAATGTAAAGAATGTAACTATTAATTTCTTATCATATAAAGAAAAGAGGTTTTACCCTGCATGGATTTCCTCAGAAAATATACAGGTCTCGGGGTTTCATATATGTGACTGATGCCGAATGAGCAATTGTTTATTTCCCATTATCGCGGATCATCATTTAGTAAGTTTGTTAAAAGAGCTTAAAAGACTCCATAAATTGTTTGCCACCCAGAATAACCGTGATTCACTCCCCATCTCAGTTGTCCAACAACAAATACGTGGAACAATCATTGTCAACATTATGTGCCCCTTTATTGACAACCAAGGAGGAATGTTATTGTTGATAAAAAATAGGCCACACCCGCAACAGACCCAAGCTCCTCAATGGATTAACACCGCAATTCCTCAATGAAATCCTAACATTATGCAGGTTCATTCCTTGAAATCCGCCCATTTCTTCCTCAATTTCCCCTAAATGCAGAGCCATCTATCAAGAACACCATCTCCACTTCCACGTGCATGGTAATCCATAAATTGTGCTATGCTTTCACACTGTAAAATCAAGGTAAACGTGGAATTCATGGGAATATGATCTAAGAACCTTCGAAAGTAACTTTTTTACTTGATTGGCTCGATATCTACTAATAAGACATTGTGGGATATCTGTTTTTCAAGCATGTTGTCCATAATATATAATATGGTCAATAGGACATGCATATATAGTTTGATAATCCATTCCAATGTCTTTCATAATGGCATGAAAACCTCTATATGTACAGGTAAAATATTTGATCATGGTAACAAAATTCACCTAACAATCTACAACATAACAAATAACTAGTTAAAGAATATTAATCGTAAAATTACATTCTTATTTTACACATTAATTAACACTAAAACAAATAGAAAAATCAACATTTATGTATAAAATGAGATAAAACATATTACATACCTTAATATCTGTGGTTAACAAGTGTTTGAAAAAAATATTCATAACCTTTTTAAGTTCACTAACAACAATGTAGCGGAGATAATATTTGATCCTTCATAAATTTGTGTATTTGCCTTTTCTAATAGAGGTTCACTAAATACCAAAGATTTTCCCTATCCTCATCCGGCTACTTTAAACAAATCTTGATCATTTGATTTGTCCCATCATCTTCTTCCATGGGATCATTAACTTGATTTAACTCATTATCTTCTTCCATGAGATCCTCATTTTGGTCATCATGATGATGTTCCTATCTTGTACAACATCATTTCATTCAATCCTCCATCAATGTGACCATATTTCTACAATAAGCTTCAGGAAGTTGCTGCTATTAAAATTCTTACAGGACCTCTGAGGCAACATTTTTTACAAGGAAACAACATCTACCATCACCTTTTTCATCCGCTTACTTTTTTTCCCACCTCTACCAACATTCTGCAACATTCTTCCACACAAAAAAATACCCTTTCAGAACCATCATCGTTATAGCAAGATTGTCGCAAAAAATTTAAATCGTCAAATATTTATAATCCAATTTAGGTCATCGTTGTCGCAATTAAGTGTAATGATCAGACCTAGTAAAATATTTCTTTTTACCTATATTTATTTTATTACTTTAATGGTCACTTTAACAAGTAGGGTCATTGTCGCCTTTGTGTATTTAACGCTGGACCATATTAATTTAAATGAACTAGAGGTGTCAAGCATTATGTATTTTAACATTGACCATATTAATTTAGTCAAATTACATGTGCCGAGATAACGGCGAATATGTGGTGGATTTAGAAAAAACAATGAATAATTGAACTTTTTCTCATGAATTTTGCGACGAAATAGTACTTTTGTCGCAAGTGGTCGCCGTAAATTTTTCAATATGTAGTAGTGGTTTTTAAGATGTTACACAATTTTGATAAACGACGGTTCCAAAAGGGTATTTTGGAAAGTAAGAATGTCATGCATCGCTCCAAGTGGTTTTTAATGGTTTTAAGGGTTCTACACATTTGTTTATTTATTCTTAGTTTGTCCTCTTCTTATATTGACTCTTTTTCCTAGCGAGAGATCTGGTTTTTCATCCGAAAATTTGACAATATAAAGATGACCTTTATGGAAACAAAAATATGATTAATTATGCTTTATAAATTAACACTAATTTATGCAAATGCATTATGTTCCTATTAACTTTTCTACATATTATAACAACATTATTAGAACATAAATGGCATGAAAGAAATAGAACTAGAAAGAAATAAACCACAATGTGAAAAGAAGGAATTTGGGGAAATAGCTTTGTTCATTGAAAAGTAGGAAAAATTAAATTAGTTAGTAGAAATCCTTATCTCATATATATATATATATATATATATATATATAGAGAGAGAGAGAGAGAGAGAGAGAGATAGAGAGAGAGAGAGCCCAATCAATATGTCTCATTGAGGGCTTTAAGCAATAACCTATCTCTTCCTCATGGATCTATAGATTTAGAAAAATTCCTTCACTCTGACATTCTATTAGTGAATGCCAATTTGGGTACTTTCTTAAGTGAATTGATCCCCCCATAAACTATTATTGCCCACATGTCCCCACCAACATATGATTATAAGATCTTCACTCTTTCTATACTCCCTTCTCTTGCATCAATATGTAGGTTTTTCCTCCCATCATTTTCCCTCTAATCATACCTCGATCTAGTCATTCAAATCCAATTATCACATTGATCTCCCTCCCCTCAATGGATCCTCTCTAGTACTTTACTCATCACCTTTCCAAATCAATGGATGAGTAGTGATCTATTGAAATTCATCTTCAATGGATCTATCACATACTTTCCTCTACTTCTAACCTCTTCAATACATGTTAACCCCCTCTCATATCACATGTTACCTACATTGAAGCCATTGGGTTCTCATAAGAAGAAGAAGAAAAGGTATTTCAAAAAAAAACTAAAGAAAATGAAAGTGGTGATTGATCCTACTCTCTTCCATGAGTCGCTCCTCCTATATACAAAAAAAACACTAAATTGGTGTTTTTATGCCTATCAATATAATAATTTGTCCCTTATCGAGTCAAACGAACATGGGACCACTTGTTGAGATACACCCCAAAAGATTTCATGGGAACACAATCACTGAATTGACAATAATTATGACCTCAAAATAAGAACTCTAGCCCAAAATACCTATTTTTTGGAGTAAAAAACACCCAAAATCAACCCTTGAATCAAAAAGTGGTGTTCCCATAATCATTTTTTCCAGGGTTAAAATTACAACATTTTTCCACCATGGTCTTAAATCCCTATAAAGTTGCAAACAAAAACCTTAAAATTGACCCCATATCAAAAAGTGGTTCTCCTAGAATCACCTCTATTTTTGAGGGGTTAAATTACAATTTGTTTGAAATCACGGCGTTGCAACTAGTACCATTCTAATAAAAAACCTTAAAATCAACCCCTAAATCAAAAAGTGATGTTGGTAGTATCACACCCTTTTTTCAAAGTTAACATTACAACTTGTTTGAAATTGTAGCCTTGACCACTAGTACCATTGCAAACCCATACTACAAAATCAACTTCTAAATTGAAACATGGTGCTGCAAGTAGCACATTTTTTGTATTTGAAACTTAAAATTACAACATTTTTAAAGACATAATCTAAAAAGCGATGTTGTTACAAAAAAAACATAAGAAAGGAAAAAAACTATATAAAAAAGAAAAATACAAGGAAACAACCCTTCCTTATATATGTGTAATAAGTTTTTAGAAGAAAAAACAAAAAATAAATAAAATAAAACTCAAATTATAAAAAAATAAAAATAACAAAACAAAACCAAAAAACAATTCTAAAGCAAATTATAAAAAATACAAATTTTAAAATAAAAAATAAAAAGAAAGTAATTTAAAAAAAAAAATTAAATTAAAATTTTTAAAAATTAAAATTAAAATCATAAACTGTAAAAAAACACACAAATATGAAAATAATAGCAACAATTTAGATTAAAAATCAAAAAATTAAAAGACACACATGCGTGCGCACACACACACACACACATATATAAATGAAAATAATAATAGTAATAATAATTAATGTTGAAAATGAAATGAAAGAATAAACTGGTCTACCATCGATAGGAAACGGAGGGAGCAACCGCAAGCTAGGGTTTGATAGTCATGGCCATAGTAGAGGACATCATGAGCACCAAAGGGGGGGGTAAGGGTACCCCCTCATACAAACAGGTAGTGGTAGGTAGAGGGAAAGGGCCAAGAGGTGTAGTTTTCAAGGAACCAATGACAGGCACCTCGGGATCAGACCCAGAAAAAGGTCAGGAAAGGAACCAGGGAAAAAGTGAGTGCATGGGAGAAGAAGCCAGAGAAAATCAGAGTGATGTGCAAGACACAATGAAGCCCAACGGGGCAGAAGGGTGCAACCCGTGCAAACCCAAAACATCAATGATACCCAAGGTGATACTGGAGGATCCGCAAACCCAACTCTATAGGGACCAAATGAAGACGCATGTGTTGATCTACAAGTTCATGGGTTTGTGGCCCACAGAAAGAACATTGTGCAACTGGATTAAATATCATTGGAAGCCAAACAGAGAAGTGGAGCTCCACCTAGGCTCGAAAGGTTTCTTCACAATAGTATTCATTACCCTGGAGGACAGGGATAGAGTCTTTGAGGGAGTGTCATACTTCCACACCTCAACAAGACTGTACATGCAGCCATGGAAGGAAAACTTCTCCCCAAAAAAAGAGACCTTCAAAAAGGTGTCGCTCTGGCTGAGATTTTATTCCTTACCTTTAGACTACTAGTTACCCTCTACCTTCGAAGAAATAGGAAATAAACTGGGGAAATATGTGAAGACCTTAGAAGCCACCCTAAAAGGGAGATATACATCTTACGCAAGAATCTGCATAGAGATGGATGTGTCGAGAGCACTCCCAGAAGCCATAAGTCTGGAATTCACGGATGAGGAATGGATTCACGGATGCAAAAGATGCCATGAACATGGCCACCTGATCATAGAATTCCCTCTTAATAAAAAAAAGAAATCTGAAAACCCCAAACCACAACAGGATGAGGATAGTTTTATAAAACCAAACCCCAGAAGCAGAGAAAACAAAAAGCAGAGTAGAACCCCAGTAGGAAATAACCTGGAGACCCAGAATAAAACAGAAGGGACAAAACCAATAAAGGGGAAGAAAACGAAAAGGATTTGGTAAAATCTCAAGAAGTCAAAGAACAAGCAACAAACGAGCCCAACGATCAGGCAAGTAACAAGAAGAAACAAGGGATTTGTGCAACCCCGATGGATGGAGAAATCAGAGACGACAACACCCCCATGCAAGAAGCAAAGGGAGATGTGGAAATGACCCCAAGCGAAGTAGGAATAGAAGATCTTGATCTCAGAGACCTTGTGGAAAGGGAAGGGATAGATCTCCCAAACATATTGGAGCAATGGAAAAGACAGGGAGTAGACAATGTACCAACATAGAAACTTGACCGCATTCAATACCTGTTTCTCGAAAGTGAGGAAGACAAATCTAGAGGACTAAAGTGCACACATAGAGAGAATGGATACCTAGGAGTCAAAGCTGGCGAGGGACAACCACATCTCTCACCCAAGCAAACGTGGAGGAAAAAAGGCAGGAAATCAAATAGTGTAGCCCTACAGGAGCTTGCAGTGCTACTGATAAACTCAAGTAAGATCAAGAAACTCTTCCCCAACTCCCCTCACATGTTTAAATGAAGGTTATAACTTGGAATATAAGAGGCCTAAACAACCCTAGAAAGAAAAGAATCCTTAGAAATAGACTAAATAAGGAACAACTGAATCTCTATTTTATTCAAGAGACAAAATGCAATACAGACATAATGGAGGCAATTAGTAAACAACATTGGCGCAAGTATAAGATGGTGGCTATCGGAGGCCACCAAATGGCAGGAGGTATTCTCACCTTGTGGAACCCACAAGTACTGATCCTAATAGCAGCTGAAACGACCAGGCACACCCTTATGGTCCGCATGCAAATCATTGGTAACACAGAGGTGATTCTATGCACTAATGTGTATGGGCCCCGGGTGTCAAAGGAAAAGAGAGGAATGATATGAGACTTAGAAGATATTAGAACTCGATCCAACAACCTCCAATGGATCCTGGCAGTGGACTTCAACATCATCACGTCACTTGTAGAGAAAAAATGAGGTACAAGAAGATTGGATAGGGATGCGGAAGAATTCTCAAAGCTCATAGACACAGTGGAGATGGTAGACCTCAAAACTAATAATGGCCAATTCACCTAGAACAATAAATGGATGAACCAATATCAGGTCGCAACAAGACTCGACAGATTCCTAGTATTGGAGTCAATCATTATGCAGGGGCTAACCTTAGATCGCAACATCCTCCCCTGGGGGGGATCTGATCACTAGCTAGTGCAACTGGAAGCAAGCTTCCAAACCACTCCAAATAACAGACCCTTCATATTTGATAAATTCTGGATTAAACACTCGACTTTCAAGGAAGGAATCAAACAATGGTGGTGGGAGGAGCAACCAGAGCAAGGGAGAAGGATGTTCAAACTCTATAAGAAACTAAAGTATATCAAATATAAGCTCAAGGAGTGGAACAAGGACACTTTTGGGAATATAAACCAATAGAAAAACAACATAGAAGAAAAGATGAAAAAACTCCAGGAAACCTGCATTTCGGAGGGCTATACAGAGAAATGGAAAAAGGAAGAGATCCAGATGACCCAAGAATGGGAAGCTTGATGCTAGCAGGAAGAAACACTTTGGAGACAAAAGTATCATATCAGATGGCTAAAGGAAGGAGAATGGAAAACCAAGTTTTTTCATAGAAAAACCATGGCCAGAAGAGACCCTAACAAAATCCTGAAGATTAAGGACCGAGATGGAATAGAGCGAGAGTCACATAAGGATATAGAAACTACTCTGGTAAACCACTTCCACGGGATAGCCCAGGAACCCAACCAAGACAAAATGGAGGCCATACAAAGGATAATCCATCATATCCCCTGCCTAATCACCGAGGAACAAAACAACAACCTGAACAAAACCATTGCGGAGGAGGAAATTGACCAAGTACTCCCAGAAATGCCCAATGGGAAAGCCCTAGGTCCAGATGGCTTCACAGTGGAGTTTTTCAAAGCCTACTGGGAATTTTTCAAACATGACGTTTATAGGGTAGTGGAAGACTCTAGACGGTCAACCTCTATTTTAAAAGTGCTAAATGCTACAATGATTACACTAATCCCCAAATAAAATGAATCCAAAACCCCTTATCAGTACATACCTATAGCATTGTGCGATTTGATTTATAAGATAATCTCCAAAGTTATAGCAAATAGATTGAAACCCCTCCTACCCACATCAGTCTCACAAGAACAGGCAGGCTTCATGGAAGGAAGACAAATAATGGAAAATATCATCCATGCCTATGAGCTTATCCACACCCTGAAGCTTCAAAAGAGAGGTGGAATGATAATACAACTAGACCTAGTAAAGGCTTATGACAAAATTAGCTAGCACTATATGGTCAAGACTTTGGAAGCTTTTGGTTTCACCTAGCACTGGATCAACTGTATAGTTAGCCTTGTATCCACAACAAGCTACTCACTACTAATAAATGGAGCCCCTGCCAAACATTTATGGCCCACGAAAGGCATCAAACAAGGAGACTTGTTGCCCCCCTTCCTTTTCATTCTGATGATGGAAGGTCTCAGTCGAAGCATAAAAAACACAACTGCAACAGGTGAAATAACAGGTATCAAACCTTTAAAAAATTCCCCTACCTCCACACACCAACAGTTCATGGATGAAACCTTACTTCATGGCATACCCATGATCAAGGAAGAAAAAGCCTACAAATGAATCCTAGAAGAGTTTGGGGAAGCCTCAGGGGAAGAGATAAACCATTCAAAATCTATGATCTTCTTCTTCAATACCAACCCCGCAATCCAAAGACATTTGGCCAACATTTTGGGCTTTGAACGCAAAGCACTCCCAACTAAATACTTGGGTATTCCCCTAAAATATAAATCTTACAAAATGTCAACTTGGGAAGGAATAATCAACAAATTACAAGAGCGGGTGAAAAACTGGACGTACATATCCCTCAACCTAGTTGGAAGACTTATTCTGACCAAGTCAGTTTTACAAGCAATTCCAACATTTATGATGTCCATTTTCCTAACCCCCAAGGGGATACTACAAAAAATAAGAACCATCCAAAGGGAATTCCTATGGAAAGGAGAGGAAATAAGGAAAAAATGGGCCCTGGTGGCTTGGGAGAAGGTTTGTAAACCAAAAATCAAAGGAGGTCTGGGGCTATAAGACTCGGAAGTGACCAATGATGCCTACGGGGAGAAACTATGGTGGCATTGGGTCAAAGAAACTAATACACCATGGGTAAACCTATGGAAGGAAAATTTTGCCCCGGACATACGCGACCAGGAAAAAATCCGCTTCAGAGGCACCAAGGAAGGTTTAGCCATATGGAACCTAGCCTGGCGCAACAAAGCCTGGATTCAGACACGCGGCTTTTGGGAAGTAAGGAATGGCAGAAAAACTAGATTCTGGGAGGACGCCTGGCAATGGAAACCTAGAAAGGAGAAACTAGATAGGGAGGAACTCCAACATGAGTTGATCGCACAAGGTAAAACCAAAGTCTACTATTACTGGAAACAAGAAATAGATCGCAACAAATGGATAATCTGGAACACTCTCACCCCATAGAATAGAGACCAAACCGCAACAGTAGTAAAAGAGGTGGAGGAGGAATTAGGGAGACGAAAAATTGTAGTCATGGAAGGAGATGAACAGCTGAGATGGGGACAAAAAGATGGCAGGGAATTCAATCTAAAAGAAGTCTGACACTATATCACGGACCGGGACCAAGAAGACCCAACGCAACAATGTGATAAGCTTTGAAATAGCCCCCACTGGCCAAAAATAAAAATTTTCCAATGGTTAATACTCCACAACTGAATTCTAACTTGGGAAAACCTATGGAAAATATGATTCATAGGTCCTTCCAGATGTCACCTCTATCAAGCCAAGGAAGAAACAACAAACCATCTCCTGGACGAATGCATCTACACAACATAAATCTGGGACTGGGTAGCAGGTATCTTTCGATAGTCAAATAGGATCTGAGGTAACATCTCCGCAACTCTCAATAATTGGAAAGAGAACTATAGAGAAAATGAAGAGGTGAATCTATGTTGGACCCTCACCCCGGGAATGATCATATGGGAAATATGGAAGGAAAGGAACCGACGCATCTTCAGGAACCAAAGCTAGCTAGAAGGGAAGATCAAGGAAACCATCTGAAAGATGAGTGCAACCACAATCGGTAAGATGACCACCACAACTCCAAGTAGGTGAGTGCAACTGGAAACCACCACCAATAGGCTCCCTCAAGTTGAATTTCGACGGGGTGTCGAAAGGTAACCCAAGACGGACAGGAATGGGAGGAGTAATCAGGGATAGTAAAAGAAATAGCATTCGGATGTACGCTAGGAGTCTGGGGTACTCAACCAACAACACAGTGGAATTCAAAACCCCGAAGACCGGCCTCGAGATTCTAAGCTGGGAAGGGATGAAAAACACCATAGTGGAAGGAGATTCCACACTGGTTATCAACACAGTAAGGAGACTCCAAAATGGTACCAGAGTGGGAAAAATCCAGAGGCATTGGCGCCTGGCACAGTCCCTGCAAAAAACTCAGGAGCACTTGCAGACAGGGACCAAAGTGGAGTTGCGTTGGGTACAGAGGTCAGAAAATGGACTGGCAGACAGAATCACTAACGAGGGGTTCAATAAGGAAAGACCAGAACTGGACACTATATGGAGTAACATCACGAATGGTCAATTCCGAACAGACTGCATCCAACTAGCAGCAAATGACTGTGACGAAAGTTGAAGTACGGACGACCACATCGAGGATGGAGGCGTGGAAATAACTGAAGGGCACGTAGGATCCAAGCCGAATCCGATAGTCCACCACTCAAACACGAGTTACAATGCAGATCCGGGACACACAACAAGAGGAGGTACGACAGCACAGTCCTGTCAATAGGAAGAAGTACAAGGGTTGTCTGTGGGAAAGCAGAAAAAATAATCAGCATGTGGCAAAGGATGAAGGACAATAGGGTTTTCTATGGTCAAGTATGGGTAAACCTCACCCAATTCCAAATACAGGGAGTGGTAATGATTGTTGTATAGCATGCAAGGCAAAGGATTGGCACAGGGATGACGACAGGGCTCCTAAGAGCACACACTCCGAAATAGTAAAAAATGACCATAAGGTACACCTTTATGAGCGGCCCATGATTGCCAGGACAAGCTTGCAGCTGGGGAAACCCCATAAAAGAAGAAACACCAGGGATAGCCACAGACCAATGAGAAGCAATTACAGATCCCATCTTACATACTAGGAAGGGGCGAATAGGAACAGGAGAAGAATCCAAGACAAAAAACACCACAAAGAAGTCGAGATGGTAAGAATGAAGAAAACCCATAGTAAGAGAGGCCCCCAGGGGAAAGAACCTCTGACAAGCGCCCGGAGGATTACAAGGATGGAGCAAGTGGCCCGAGAAGCCAAGGGTACCTTTCTCACACAGGTTGATCCAAAGGGAAAATCAATCATCAACAGGTGGGAAAGAGAAATCAACACCACATGCAGGAGCAAATCCTAGACAGAACTAATTCAAGAAGTAGATGGGATAAGGGACCCAGGGGCCACACAATCCAGAACAACCCTCTACCATAAAACGGTGGAGGTGGCCTAGCGAACAAAAATTTTGATAGGAAAGATGAACACTGACCAAAACGAGACCAGCAGGGATGCTATCAGGGACCACAAGAAGGTGCTCACAGAAATTTTGAGTCACCTCAACAACCTGGAGGCTAGTGAAAAAAGACTAGCGGAGGACCAGAGGAGCCAAAAGGAAAAACTGGAACGAATGGTAGGCCAACTCCACCTTTACCTACGCTATGTCCACCACATGGACATCACTCTAGCAGACCAGAGTGGAACACCATCTTGTATCAGAAATATGTGCACGGTGGAGCAGAGGAAGGAGAACGAGGCAAGAAAGGATGGTGACGCAAGACATCCCATCATCCTAGACTAGCGCAGGTTCAGCCCATGGTCAAAGTTGTATTCAGTGTAGGAGATACCCCTGTTTTATGATTATGTTTTTTATGTATATGTTATGGTTTAGTCTTTCAAATTGGTTTTCGGAGGACTGGGTCGATTTCCCATGGTG
>SNQJ01S0070750.1:20072-34815 GCA_010110895.2 Picea sitchensis
CAATTGGGAGGGCCCCTCAATCAACCTAAATTACATATGGATCCTGTAGGCAGACTAGATAGGTTTGTAGTATTCTAGCATGTTTTATTTCTTGTGGTATTTCTTATTCAAGCTTTATTTTGCAAGATTATTTATAGTCTTTCTTTTTACAAAATTGTTTACTGTTAAGTTTTGAGCTATTGTTAGGTTTCTTTTCAATTTACTAGATAACAATAGCATAGGTAGGATCAATGAGAGAAACACAATCACAAGATACACAACATTTATCTTAGGAAACCCTCATGGGGGAGAAAACCCAACAAAACTCCCTTAATATAGATAGCCAATACAATGACAAGACAATAAACCAAAACACTAGAGAATATCCAACACTGAGCTACAACTCTCCAGACTTGCGCACTTTATGAGTGAAATGAGTGAGTGAGATAATGAGGCGTTGACTTCCTTTATTTATACTAACTGACAGTCACTGGAAATGTGTATCTTCACTCGGTAGGGCCAAATTGTCTTCTTAGTGGTTAAAACCACTTTAATTAGGCATGGGGGACGACTTCTTAATTTGCATAATATAATTAGGGTTTGACCAATCCAAAAAAGGGTATTTGGTCAATTACAATGCTTGACATGATCAATCCACAAAAGGGATTGTTTTAATTAATAATGACTCAATAAACAAATAGAATACTCTTTGCAGTTACAATATTTCAACACTCCCCCTTAACAATAAGGGTATTCTACAACATGACGCAGACTCCGACCCTCGGGCCAAGATCCGCATAGGATCATTCTAAATCTGACCTGAATCAAATTGACTTTTCGATTCCTCCATAGGGAATTCCACACACAGACCACAACGTTTTCCACAGGTCCTTATAGGTATGCCCGCGTGATCAAACACAAGGCATCAACCCAAATCTCCTGACCAACAATATGATCACGCCCTTTTCCGAATCAGGATTTTGGGTTTCGCAATATCATGATTCCTGTTGTCAAGTTTCTTGTTTCTTACACCTCCGAAACCTAAAATGCTGAATTGCCGAAATCTTTGGCCGTGTCCTCCTCCACAACTGCGTTGCGTTTCACGACTTTGGGAATTTCGGTGCAAAGGACACCGATTCCTTGTCTTCGAAAACACCAAAATGCCGAATCCCAATACGTTCAGCAAATGATGGCTCCCCAACGGTTATGAACGAGAGTCTTTCGCTGATTCGGAGTTTCGGACTTCGCGATTTCGTGAATCCTGATGCAAGGCTTCTCGACTCTCCAACCTTCGAAACCCCAAAATGGTCAACCTAAATTGACACTACCTGGAAACGAGTATGCGCCACCTGTCTTCTCAGCTGTCCTGTGTCTCTGTTGTGGATTCTTGCCACCTATCACTCTTCTCGGTTTTTGTGACTTGAACAAACCTTCGATTGCCGTTCCCTTACCACTTCGAAATCCTGAATTCTGAAATGGTGCCTTCTACAGAATCAACGACTAATAGACTCCCTTTAGATCCGACGACCCACATTATTTCAGGCTTCCAGGTACCGGGAGTTCGGAACTCTCGACCCCGAACACTTGTCACCACAATCCCTTAATTCCTGAACCCCAAAACACCAAAATGCCGAAACGCCACTTCGCAATATTTATCGTTTCGCAACTCCAAGGTTTTCAATGCAAAGGCCCCTGGCTCCTTATCATCAGGATTTTCGGTGTTCTGAATCCAGAATTACTGAAATCTCATAATTCTTCACTTAACAATTCTTCTCGCGATTCGGGAGTTAGAGTGACCAAGGATTTTGGCTTACACTCCAGACTTACAACCTTCGAATCCTCGAAATGATCTAATGGCTCAAAACAGATCACGATCAATGGTCCACGTTGAGTCTTACCTTCCGAAGGGTGGATTCATCCAATGCTTAACCTCCTTGCAGCTTCATTGAATCCCACGGTCCTCGCGACTTCGCGAGTTCTCCACAGAGAATTTCAACTGCTCGTTCCTTCCTTGAATACTTCTACGAAATGAACCAGTGTTCCTCATCGGAACTTGGCTTCTACAAAGCGAATTTGCTCCGTCTCGCTTTTAACACTTCAAAGGCACTAACCCTCTTGATATTTCACTTGCAAACTTGAGTCTCAAAAGGATTCCTGCACGCACTCCCTGCGACGATCTTTCAAATACTTCTAAGTATTTGATTCTTCGACTCTGTGCACCCTCGACAACAATAGTCCTTCAATCTTTAACCTTAGTTGATTAATTCTAAGGCTTCAACTAGCCTGTGCACACCTTGCACGACTTCTGTGCTCCACTTGCACTTTCGCTGGAATGAGAACAACTGTATCCTTCCTGAGCTTTCTGAGGTAAACTCAGAGCCTTTTCAATGCACACCTTGCGGATGTTTCACTGCACTCCTTGCAGGAACTTCTCTCAAGAAGAGAAACAATTGAAATTCATTCTCTTTCTTTCTCAAACTTCATACATTCAACACAGTATTAAAGAAAATGCATAACAGAGAGAATAAAACAACCATAAGCATACCATTCACCATGCATAAACATAAAACATCGTAACACCATGAAATCTGATTCAAAGCTTTATATATTAATTCAAATCTCCTGTACATGGATTCTTCTGTTTAGCTCTCTGCTACAACTCTCTTCTTTTATTCTATGCTAATGATACAACCACTACTATGATACAAAGGCGAGGGTGTCTATATCCATTTTCCCTCCTACTCTTCTAAATTGTCTAGTCTATTAATTCAAACTTACCTACTTTCATTAACTGGGCTTAAATGCCTTTTACATTGACAGATGAGAGAAAGTCACTCACGATTTGTTTACAATAGACAAATATAAATGCAAGTATACTTCTAGCTACTACATTAATATCTGCTTCTTAATCTTTCAAAAACATTTCAAAATGTGGAAAACGTGTGGTGCACTTTTCCTAGCTGTCTTCCGCCTTCATGCTCGCTTGGCTGGCTGCTTACGATGCTCCTGCATCATACTCCCTCGCTTGAAAATTTTCATAAACTCCTGTTCATGAGCTCTTGCACGACCTGTCCATGCTTCTGAATTTCTGCTTCATCTTCCCAACTGGCATCTTCAACTGGATGTCCTTTCCACTTGACTAAGTATTCAAAATACTCCTTTCTCCTAATCTTTTTGCTAATCCTCTTGTCAATTATGCTTTCCATCTGTGGCTTTTCAGATACAAGCATTTTGTTTTTCCATTGAACTTCTTTCTGTTCATCTTCTTCTCCTGCTTCTTCAGCTCTGTAAGGGTACAAATCTGGAACATTGAATATCAGTGAGATTTTGACCCCATCGGGTAATTCAATCTCATATGCATTTGCCCCAAATTTCCTTATGACCTTGCGCAGTCCAATATTTTTCATCTTTAGTTTGTTATATGTTCCCCTTGGGAACCTTTCCTTCCTCAGATGCGCAAGAATCAAATCACCAAATTCAAACTGAAGTTCTTGCCTGTGTTGATCTACTCTACGCTTGTATTCTTGATTTGAATTCTGCAATCCTTCCTTAATTCGGCTGTGAAGTTCCTTCATTGCTTCTGCAAAGTCCTCTGCACTAGCACTTCTGAATTCATTTTGTTCCAAATCTTTCAATTCAGAAACTCCCCTTGGTTACATTCCATATACAATCTGGAATGGACTCTGCCCTGTGCTTCTGTTGAGTGAATCATTGTAAGCAAATTCCACCTATGGCAGAATGTGATCCCACTGACTGTGGTGTTCAGTCACTAAGCCCCTTAGAAAATCTCCCAAGCTCCTGTTCACAACTTATGTCTGTCCATCCGTCTAAGGATGATACGCTGAGCTAAATGACAAACTTGTCCCCAACTTCTTCCATAAATTCCTCCAGAAATGTCCCACGAACTTGGTATCTCAATTAGAAACAATACTCCTTGGCAAGCCGTGAAGTCTAACGACTTCTTTGAAAACCAGGTTCACAATATGAGTTGCGTTGCTGGTTTTATGGCATGGTATGAAATGTTTCATCTTTCAAAATCTGTCGACTACCACAAAGATCGAATCATAGCCTCTTTGTGTTCTTGGCAGTACCAATATGAAATCCATGCTCACTATGTCCCACAACCTTTCTGGTATGGGTACTGGCTGGTATAACCCTGTGTTCTGCCTTTTCCCTTTTGTGTGTTGACAAATCCTACATTTGTATACAAATTTATTAACATCTGTCCTCATCCCTGGCCAAAAATATGAGCCATTCAACTTTGAGAATGTCTTATCATGACCGAAGTGTCCGACCAATCCTCCACTGTGATTTTCCTTCAACAAGTTCTCCCTCATGGATCCATTCTAGATCATATATTCGGTCCACTGGCTTCTGTCGCTGAGAATTGGATTCTCAGATGCCTCATACGCTTCCTTAAAATTTGGGTCATCCCTGTACATTTCTTTGAGGTTATCAAAACCCAAAGTTTTGACTCTGAATTCCTGCATAAGAAAACATTTCCTGCTCAAAGCATCAACAACTTTGTTAGTAGTTCCAGAAATATGCTTAATCACAAAAGTAAAATTCTGCATGAATTCAACCCATTTAGCATGTTTTTGGTTCAACTTCTCCTATTGAGTCACGAATTGTAAAGCATGATTATCACTGTACAAAATAAACTCTTTAGGAACTAAATAATGTCTCCATTTCTTCAGTGCTGGTATGACCGTATAAAATTCTTTGTCATATGTTGAGTACTTGATCTTCGCTTCATTCAGTTTTTCACTGAAGTATGCGATTGGCCTGTCATCTTGGCTCAAGACCGCTCCAATTGCAAATCCACTTGCATCACACCTAACCTAGAATGTCTTGCTAAAATCTGGCAAAACCAGAATTGGTTGCTCCATGATCTTCTTCTTCAGCAGATTGAAACTCTTCTCTGCTTCTCCTGTCCAGTGAAAAGATTTGTTTCTTTTCTTCACCGTATCCACTATTGGTGCACTAATTCCACTAAAGTTTCGGATGAATTTCCTGTAGAAACTTGCCAAACCATGGAAGCTTCGAACTTCAAACACATTTTTCAGCGATGGCCAATTCTTAATTGCATCTACCTTTTCTGGATCCATCTTTAACTCATTTGCAGAGATAACAAAAACCAAATAAATGAGTTTTTTCCTCATAAATGATGATTTATTCATATTTATCAACAATTTCTCTTGCTGTAATCTTTTCATCACTGCAGCTAAATTCTTTAAGTGCTCTGCTTCTATCTTACTGAAAATTAATATATCATCAAGATATACAATGACGAATTTCCCAATGAAATCCTTCAGGATTTCGTTCATCAACCTCATGAAAGTACTGGGTGCATTTGTTAATCCAAATGGCACGACAAGCCATTCATATAGCCCCTCATTCGTCTTGAATGCTGTCTTCCATTCATCACCTTCTCTGATCCGAATTTGATGATATCTGCTTTTCAAATCAATCTTTGAAAAAAATCTTGCTCCACTCAAGCAATCCATCAAGTCATCCATCCTTGGCAATGGAAATCTATATCTGATGGTAATCTTATTGATTTCCCTTGAGTTTGTACACATCCTCCAACCTCCATCTTTCTTTGGGCTGAGCACTGTTGGAACAACGCATGGTCTCAATCTCTCTCTAACAAATCCTTTGTCCATTAAATCCTGGACCTGCCTCTTAACTTCTTCATTCTCCTGCAACGTCAACCTGTACGCTGCTTTGTTTGGTAAACTGGATCCAGGTATAAGATCAATGTGATGGCTTATACTCCTGATCAATGACAACGAACAAGGTAGTTCGTCCACTACTATATCAACAAACTCTTCCAGCAACTCCTGGATTTCTTCTGGTAAATCATCTATCCTTGTACTTGTCAAAAAAATTCTAGGCTTCCTGACCACAATAAATTGTGTGTCTTCCTTCTTCTTAACCTCACTAAGAAGTTCCTTCCCACTCATGAGAAGTACAGTGTTTCTCATTTCTGGTTTCACCTCTTGGGTTTTAATCGACAACAACATGTGTGTCCTACCATTCTTCTCCAGGGTGTATGTGTTCTTTCTCCCATCATGAATCACGTTTCTGTCATATTTCCATGGTCTACCCAACAATAGATGACAAACATCCATGGGAATGACATCACATAATATTTCATCCTTATATCCTCCTATCTTAAATTCAACTAAACACTGTTTAGTAACATTTACCTGATGTCCTTTTTGTATCCACAAAACTCTATATGGGCTTGGATATACAATAGTATCCAGCTCCAGCTTTTCTACCATCTTTGTAGATACGAGATTGTCTGTGCTACCGCTGTCAACTATGACTTTACATACCCTGTCTTTGTTTTTTCAAGCAGTCTGAAATAGACTATTTCTTTGGGATGGGTTCTCTGCCTCTTTCTCTAGCTTCAAGAGAACTTTCCTCACCATTAAGGATCTTCTTCCCTCAACATCTTCTGCCTCAACATTCCATCCTTGTGCTTTGGCAATGTGAGTTTCACCACCATCTTTCTTCTTATCTGGACACTCATAAGATTTATGTCCGATCTTTCCACAAAAAAAGCATTTTACTTCACTGCCTCTGCCTCTTCCTCTTCCTCTGGCTCGAGGAAAAGTATTTCTATCGGCATACTACCCTCTCTGTGAGCTTCCTCCTCTCTCATGTTGAGTTTGAGGTTTCTTTCCCTCTTCTTTAGATTTATGAGTTCTGTCTTGGGCAATTGTTTTGCCTCTGCCTTGACTTCTACCTCGACCTCTTTGACCTTGTTTCCAACTCAACTTCTCTTCATCTTTCAGAGCTATCTGATAAGCATATTCCACATTTCAAATGATTATCATTCTCATATCATCTTGGATGTCATATCGCAGACCATTCATGTACCTGACAACTTTTTCATCATCGCTTTCCCGATGACCTGCTCTGATGTTTATCTTGTAGAACTCTTTAGTGTATTCTTTCACTGACATCAACTTTTGTCTCAAATTATGCATCCTTCGAAACAGAGTGATTTGATAATCCTTGGGTATAAATTTGGCTTTCATCTTGGCAACCATTCTATCCCAACTCTTGATTTTCTGCTTTCCCTTGCAACGTCTGTCAGCCTGTAGTTCATCCCACCATAGTGTTGCATGCCCTTTAAGTCTAGTAACGACATGTTTGACTTTCTTGTCTTCCTTGACATCCTCATAGTCGAAGTATTTATCTAGAGCTCTAATCCAGTCTAGAAGCTCTTCAACATCCAGGTTTCCCTCATACACTGGAATGTCCATTTTTGCTCTAGCACCTATCCTTGCAACAACCCTGAATAAGTGTTCATCTGCAACATCTTCGACTGCAATTTCTTCTCCTTCATTTCTAGCTTCATTTTTACTGTCAACCTCCCTGATATCCCCAGCGTCAACTGTGCACCTCTGTGATGTCTCCATGGCATCAAGCCTGGAACGCAAGTCATGCATTTCTCTTTCCACGGATGGATCAGGCATTGGTCTATCTCTTCTCCTCGACGGCATGGTTGTAAAATGTTTCTCTTTTCTCCGCTAATGAAAGAAAAGAACTTGTTTTGAGCTCTGATACCACTTGACGCAGACCCTAACCCTTGGGCCAAGATCCGCGCAAAATAATTCTAAATCTGACCTGAATCAAATTGACTTTTCGATTCCTCCACAGGGAATCCCACACACACACCACAGTGTTTTCCACAGGTCCTTATAGGTATGCCCGCGTGATCAAACACAAGGCATCAACCCAAATCTCCTGACCAACAATATGATCGTGCCCTTTTCCGAATCAGGATTTTGGGTTTTGCGATATCCTAATTCCTGTTGTCGAGTTTCTTGTCTCTTCAACCTATGAAACCTGAAATGTTGAATTGCTGAAATCTTTGGCTGCGTCCTCCTCCACAACTGTGTCGCGTTTTGCGACTTCAGGAATTTTGATGCAAAGGACCCCGATTCCTTGTCTTTGAAAACACCGAAATGTCGAATCCCGATACGTTCAGCAAAGGTTGGATCCCCAACGGTTATGAACATGACTCTTTCACTGATTCAGAGTTTCAGACTTCGCAATTTCATGAATCCTAATGCAAGGCTTCTCGACTCTCCAACCTTCGAAACCCCGAAACGGTCAACGGAAATTGACACTACATGGAAATGAGTATGCGCCACCTGTCTTC
This sequence comes from Picea sitchensis, assembly GCA_010110895.2. Classification (NCBI taxonomy): domain Eukaryota; kingdom Viridiplantae; phylum Streptophyta; class Pinopsida; order Pinales; family Pinaceae; genus Picea; species Picea sitchensis. Next base: position 28,234 of record SNQJ01S0070750.1, read on the forward strand.
TAAGCTATCCTATGTCTCTGTCGTGGATTCCTGCCACCTATCACCCTTCCTAGTTTTCAGGACTTGAACAAGTCTTCGATTGCCGTTCCCTTACCACTTCAAAATCCCAAATTCTGAAATGGCGCCTTCTACGAAATCAACTTTTGCACACACTTCTTGTGGCGATCTTTCAAATAATTCTAAGTATTTGATTCTTAGACTCTGTGCACCCTCGACAACAACAGTCCTTCAATATTTAACCTTAGTTGATAAATTCTAAGGCTTCAACTAGCCTGTGCACACCTTGCACGACTTCTGTACTCCACCTGCACTTCCGCTGGAATGAGAAAAACTGTATCCTTCCTGAGCTTTCTGAGGTAAACTTAGAGCCTTGTCAACGCACACCTTGTGGACGTTTCACTACACTCCTTGCAGGAACTTCTCTTAGGAAGGAAACAATTGAAATTCATTCTCTTTCTTTCTCAGACTTCATACACTCAACATGAAATCATACATTCAACACAGTATTAAAGAAAATGCATAACAAAGAGAATAAAACAACCATAAGCATACCATTCACCATGTATAAACAAAAAACATCGTAACACCATGAAATCTGATTCAAAGCTTCATGCATTAATTCAAAGCTCCTGTACATGGATTCTTCTGTTTAGCTCTATGCTACAACTCTCTTCCTCTATTCTATGCTAATGATACAACCACTACTATGATACAAAGGTGAGGGTGTCTATATCTGTTTTCCCTCCTACTCTTCTAAACTATCTAATCTATTAATTCAAACTTACCTACTTTCATTAACTGGGCTTAAATGCCTTTTACATTGACATATGAGAGCAAATCTCTCACGATCTGTTTATAAAAAACAGATATAAATGTAGGTATACTTCTAGCTACTACATTAATATCCACTTCTTAATCTTTCAAAAACATTTCAAAATGTGCAAAACGTGTGCTGCGCTTTTCCCAACTGTCATCCGCCTTCATGCTCGCTTGGCTGGCTACTTATGATGCTTCTGCATCATAACATCATCAGGAGAGAGAGAGGGCAACAACATCAACAACATTTGGAACACTGTCTGACATATCTATAAATCACTGGAAGTTTTTCTCATCATCATCATTCACATCATGGAGCTGGAGTAGCATCATCATCCTCATCAGCACGAGGCTAAATTAACATCATCATCATCTTTAGCATAAGGATAAAGTAATATAATCATCTTATTTAGCACGAGGCTAAAGTAATATCATAAACATCTTTAGCGTGAGGTTAAAGTAACATCATCATCTTCTTTAGCATGAGGCTAAAGTAATATCATCAACATTTTTAGCATGAGGCTAAAATAACATCATCATCTTCAACATTAAATCTGAAATAACATCATCATCATCATCTTCAACAAGAAGCTGAAGTGGCATCATCATCATCTACATCAACATGGATTAGAATAACACTAATACATCATCATCATCAATAACAACACAAGGTTGATACAACATAAAGAAAAACAACATCACAACACAAAGGTTGGAGTATCATCAACATCAGCACTAGGCTGGAAATCTTCAGCACAAAGCTGACATCTCAACAACATCAACATGAAGCTGGAAATATTAAGCACAAAGATGGCATCTCAACAACATTAGTACAAAGCTAGAAATATTCAGCACGAAGCTGGCATCTCAACAACATTAGCACAATGATGGAAATATTCAGCATGAAGCTGGAATCTCAACAACATCAACACAAAGCTAGAAATCTTCAGCATGAGGCTGGAATCACAAAAACATCATCATGAAGCTGGAAATATTCATCATGAGGATGACATCACAACAACATCAAAACGAAGCTGGGAATCTTTAGCACTAGGTTGGCATCAACATCAACACAAAGCTGGAAATTTTCATCACAAGGCTGGCATCAACATCAACATGAAGCTAGAATCTTCAGCACAAGGTTGGCATCAACATCTTGTGGTACTCTGACAGATCCAAAGGATCTGCCCAGGAATCAAAAGATTCCCTAGGATATAAAATCCTAACAAATCTACCACTACTGACCAAAGCTAACATATACATGCACAAGTACTCTGACAAACCATCCTTACATACCTTCATGATCTGTCTAGGGATGATCAGTCCCCTAGGATATAAAATCTTAAATGAGCTACTCGCTATTGGTCAGGATACCATAGTATCATCAACACTACTCCCCCTTTCGAGGGAGGTCCTTTCAAACTATACCAAGCTTGTCTCGAAAGTGCTCAAACTTTACATAAGACAGAGTCTTGGTCAACACAACTGCAACCTGTTCATTTGTGCCAACATGTTGGAGCTTTATAGCTCCTCTCTGCATCATATCATGAATGAAGTGATACCAGATCTCTATTTTCTTTGACTCATCATGGAACACATCCTTTTATACATATTTGGTTATCACATAGGTTCACAGTGGCTTCCATCTCCAGATCAAATAGATCTGTCAACAACATCCGAAGCCATATGGCTTCACAACTGGAGGAACATGCTGCAATATATTCCGCTTATGCTGTGTTGGAAGAAGTATTGGGTTGCTTCCTACTCTGCCATGAAGTCATGGTTGACCCCAGATTGAAACAACATCATGAAGTGCTCTTTCTATCAAAAACACTTCCATCTCAATCTGAATCAATATATCCATACAATCTGGAGTCATGATCTCTAGTATAATAGAGACCAAAATCCAACGTACCCTTAAGGTATCTCATCACATATTTTGCAGAAACAAGGTGAACACATATGGGATCTATCATATATTGAATCAAGGTGTTCAAAACAAAACATATATCTGGCCTGGTGTTCGACAGATCTATCAACGATCCAATGACCTGTCTGTACAATGTAGCATCAACCAATTCGGACAGAGTATCGACCAAGAGATTCAACTTAGTTCCCATGGGTGTGTTCATGGATTTATAGTTAACATATCAAACCTCTTCAGTATTTCAACTGCATACTTCCATTGGTTAAGGAAGATCTTCTCTGGGATTTTCCAAACTTCAAGATCTAAGAGATAAAGCATTATGTCTTTCCTCAAAATCTATAGCAAGCTTCTTCTGCAATATGTGATGAGATTTTCTTCATCTTGTCAAGAATACATCATCTACATATAGTAGCAACAATATAACTAACTCATCATTCATAACCTTGAAGTAAAATTTAGAATCAGTTTTACTCTTGGTAAAGACCAAGCTTGTCAGGAAACTATCAGTTATGCCATACCAAGCTCTAGGAGCTTGCTTCATCTTGCATACATGAGACTTTCTATCTTCAACTTCAAATCAAATCTTCACATCACTTTGTACCGACCTGGTACAATTGATCAACTACAACTCAATTTGCACAATCATGTGCTAGCTCTACAAAACACTATTTGTCTCACTTCCTGAGAGTATGTCCTCTCCTCTTTATGCAACTTTTCCTTCTTGAACTGGGACTCTACACCTGCAGTTTCTCTGAGGCTGAGAATGACTGCTTCATCCTTATTGTGGCTACTGAAATCTGTGAGTAACTCCTCTTATTCTATCACGAAAACAACTTCATCTAAAACTGAGAGTGGATCAATAACTGATACTGAAGGTATCTCTTATTCTTTCATGGAGGTAACTCTATATTTTATCGTAGTCATGTATCCATGACCCAACTAATGCAATGCATCAACTGGGAATCAATTTTAAATATGGGGATTTCTCCCCCTGCATTTCATACTATATATGAATCATGTTTGTTCTGGTTATCTTCATGGATACTGAAACTATTTCTTCAATTATTGGAGTAAGAGTCTTGTCATAGTCTTCTCCCTCTTTCTAGGAGAATCCTCTGGAAAGACATCATGCTTGATCTGTTTAGATCAATCTTGGAATTTAATACTGACTTCTCTTCTAGTCTCATAGAAGAATCCATATCATAGTCTTTCTGACTAGCTTCCTTCTCTGTCACTAAAACAAGGGAATCTTCCCAAGAGATTTCATATATCCTAGAAGTTTCTGAAGCTACGATCTAGTCTTCTCATGGCCTCTGTCTCCCAGTCCTAGAAGTTGTCTCTTCATCTGATCCTTTATGAGATCAGGCTTACTCTTGATTTCTTCTGAGTCCGCAAGGACTTCATCATCTCTTATGGGGTATACTTGGTGTTGAATACCAAGTCTAAATATGAAAAGATGAGTCAGAGTTCAAGTGAATTTTTCTTCATGTCAAGGTGGCTTCATTATCTTTTGAACAAGTCTACTGCGAGTTCTTCTTCTAATGTTCGATCATCTTTGGAGCCTTCTGCTCCTTACAATCAATCTCCATATGAGATACTCTGGATATCAAAATATAGCTTCTTCTTCATCTTCTTTGGTACATGAGTGTATATGGTCATGTACATAGTCTACTTCATGTCTCATCTAATCTGTTGTCTTCTGTAACCTTCACTATATCTTCCTTAGGGTTATCACCTATAACCTAAACCAAGGTCAACAAAACGACATGAAAGAATAATAATTTTTTTATTTTTTATAATAGTAATAAAACAATAGCACGAATAATCATCACAGTAGCTCCTTTAGAGCTATCACTTGTGACCTATCTGAAACAAAGATCAAAAGTAAGAAATACAATATGAAATGAGATCAATGCCCTTCTAGTGTTGTGATCAAACATTCATCCATGGTTACCTGGAACCAACACAAGAAGTTTCTCCTCAAGGATATGTTAGTTGTATCTCGTAAATGATTACATTAAGCATTTATCTCAATATGCTCACATGATACCAAGCATAATACTTTTCAAAGACTTCTACCTCAACTATAGTGTTTAATTGTAATGGGGTAGTTATCAACTTTGTCATGTGCAACTTTCAATCTTATCAACTTTATTAATCAAACTTGGAGCCTGGTGTCTTGTCCTCAAGAACGAGTCTGTTTCTTTTCTTCCAAGTCTCCTTCACTCAAGATGACAAGTGATTTCTTCAACTTGTCTTCTATACTAAGACAATATGCTATCTTGACAAAAAGTTGGGTTAGAGAATAAACTCTATGATCTCAAATTTAATCCATCTAATACCTTGACTTTAATTTTGACCAAAGGTTAGTATGATGGTCATAGCTTCAACATGCAACCTAGATCAAAATAATGTCATAAAAAATAGATGCATATCAGAATAATCAAACCCGGGTTGCATTATTCCTTTGAATGTGTTGGATCTTGAGATCCTTCTGGATCTATGATAAGAGATCACTTCTCCTACAAATACCCTTTAAATCTTAACAATTTAGACATATGTGAATACATACCTTTGATAGTATTTGTAGGTAGTGGCATCATCTGGTAGAAACGATAATAATTACCAAATCTTAAAAACTTCAAAGGTGACTGCAACTGGTACTGCGGCTGATACTTCAACTGACACTGCAACTGCAACTAATTCTGAAATTGCAACTGCAGCTTAGGGTTTTATGAGGAAACCCTAATTTTTCAAACTTCAAATTTTGAAATTATGATCTAGGGGCTAGATGCACTGAGATGAGGCGAGTAAGATGGTGCTGTCAGATGTCTGAAAATCCAAATTTTACCCCTTGAAACCAAGCTTGCAGAAATATGGACTGGTACTTTTGGTACTAGTTCTAGTTTCCTGGTTTTCTGGTACTTCTAGTTTTCTGGTTTTCTAGTGCTTATGTTTTCTGGTACTATTCAAAACTAGGGTTTGAATTTCTGGAGTATCTAACCATGAAAAGGTGTGTTCAAGGTGCCAAAGAGTTCCCTAGGCTAGGAAACACTTTTCTAGGTGATTTTTAGACTGATATTCCTCTTCAAAAAAAGACCTAATTTCCGTGTATGAAAACAATGACATTTTTCTTTATCAAGTGAAAGATGCTCTCTTCAACTAAGATCTGATACCATGTTAAGTTTTGAGCTATTATTAGGTTTATTTTCAATTTACTAGATAACAATAACTTAGGTAGGATCACTGATAGAAACACAATCACAAGATACATAACATTTATCCTAGGAAACCCTCATGGGGGAGAAAACCCAACAAAACTTCCTTAATATAGATATCCTTTATAATGATAAGACAATAAACCAAAACACTAGAGAATATCCAACATTGCGCAATGCGCCTCTCTTTCTTCTTCTCCCAACTACAAATCTCTAGACTTGTGCACTTGATGAGTGAAATGAGTGAGTGAGATGATGAGGCACTGGTTTCCTTTATTTATACTAACTGGAAGGCACTGGAAATGTGTCTCTTCACTGGGCATGGATGACTTGTTTTCTTAGTGGTTAAAACCACTTTAATTATTCCTCGAGGATGACTTCTTAATTTTCATAATACAATTAGGGTTTGACCAATCCACAAAAGGGGATTTGGTTAATTACGATTCCCGCAATGATGAATCCACAAAAGAGATTGATCTAATTAATAATGACTCAATAAATAAATATAATACTCTTTACAGTTACAATATTTCAACATTTGCATGCCTTTACTTGATAGTGAGTGTGATGCAAGGGTATCCACCCAAGTTGTTATTTAATTGGTTGAATAGACAAGACTCT
>SNQJ01S0070750.1:34865-48756 GCA_010110895.2 Picea sitchensis
CTCCCATCATGAATCACATTTCTGTCATATTTCCATGGTCTACCCAACAATAGATGACAAATATCCATGGGAATGACATCACATAATATTTCATCCTTATATCCTCCTATCTTAAATTCAACTAAACACTGTTTAGTAACATTTACCTGATGTCCTTTTTGTATCCATGAAACTCTGTATGGGCTTTGATGTACAACAGTCTCCAGCTCCAGATTTTCTACCATCTCTGTAGATACGAGATTGTCTGTGCTACCACTGTCCACTATGACTTTACATACCTTGTCTTTGTTTTTTCAAGCAGTTTGAAATAGACTATTTCTTTGGGCTGGGTTCTCTGCCTCTTTCTCTGGCTTCAAGAGAAATTTCCTCATCATTAAGGATCTTCTGCACTCAACATATTCTGCCTCAACATTCCATCCTTGTGCTTCGGCAATGTGAGTTTCACCACCATATTTCTTCTTATCTGGACACTCATAAGATTTATGTCCGATCTTTCCACAAAAAAAACATTTTACTTCACTGCCTTTGCCTCTTCCTCTTCCTCTGGCTCGAGGAAAATTATTTCTATCGGCATACTGCCCTCTCTGTGAGCTTCCTCCTCTCTCATGTTGAGTTTGAGGTTTCTTTCCCTCTTCTTTAGATTTCTGAGTTCTGTCTTGGGCAATTGTTTTGCCTCTGCCTTGACTTCTACCTCGACCTCTTTGACCTTGTTTCCGGCTCAGCTTCTCGTCAGCTTTCAGAGCTATCTGATAAGCATATTCCACATTTCAAATGATCATCATTCTCATCTCATCTTGGATGTCATATCGCAGACCATTCATGTACCTGGAAACTTTTTCATCACTGCTTTCTCGATGAAATGCTCTGATATTTATCTTGTAGAACTCTTTAGTGTATTCTTTCACTGACATCAACTTCTGTCTCAAATTCTGCATCCTCCGAAACAAAGTGATTTGATAATCCTTGGGTATAAATTTGGCTTTCATCTTTGCAACCATTCTATCCCAGCTCTTGATTTTCTGCTTACCCTTGCAGCGTCTGTCAACCTACAGTTCATCCCACCATAGTGTTGCATGACCTTTAAGTATAGTAACGACATGTTTGAATTTCTTGTCTTCCTCGACATCCTCGTAGTCGAAGTATTTATCTAGAGCTCTAATCCAGTCTAGAAGCTCTTCAACATCCAGGTTTCCCTCATACACTGGAATGCCCATTTTTGCTCTAGCACCTATCCTTGCAACAACCCTGAATAGGTGTTCATCCGCAACATCTTCGACTGCAACTTATTCTCCTTCATTTCCAGCTTCATTTTCACTATCAACCTTGCTGATATCCCCAGCATCAACTATGCACCTCTGTGCTGTCTCCATGGCATCAAGCCTGGCACATAACTCACGCATTTCTCTTTCCACGATTGGATCAGGCATTGGTCTATCTCTTCTCCTTAGTGGCATGGCTGTAAAATGTTCCTCTTTTCTCCACTACTGAAAACAAATAACTTGTTGTGAGCTATGATACCACTTGACGCAGACCCCGACCCTCGGGCCAAGATCCACGCAAAATCATTCTAAATGTGACCTGAATCAAATTGACTTTTCAATTCCTCCACAGGGAATCCCACACACACACCACAGTGTTTTCCATAGGTCCTTATAGGTATGCTCGTGTGATCAAACACAAGGCATCAACCCAAATCTCCTGACCAACAATATGATCGTGCCCTTTTCCGAATCAAGATTTCGGGTTTCGTGATGTCCTGATTCCTATTGTCGAGTTTCTTGTCTCTTCAACCTCCGAAACCCAAAATGCTGAATTGCCGAAATCTTTGGCCGCGTCCTTCTCCACAACTGCGTTGTGTTTTGCGACTTCGGGAATTTCGATGCAAAGGACCCCGATTCCTTGTCTTCGAAAACACCGAAATGTCGAATCTCGATACGTTCAACAAAGGTTGGCTCCCCAATGGTTATGAACGAGACTCTTTCACCAATTCGGAGTTTCAGACTTTGTGATTTCTTGAATCTTGATGCAAGGCTTCTTGACTCTCCAACCTTCGAAACCCCAAAACGGTCAACAAAAATTGACACTACCTGGCAACGAGTATGCGCCACCTGTCTTCTCAGCTGTCCTGTGTCTCTGTCGTGGATTCCTGCCACCTGTCACTCTTACCGATTTTTGGGACTTGAACAAGTCTTCGATTGCCATTCGCTTACCACTTCGAAATCCTGAATTCCGAAATGGTGCCTTCTACGAAATCAACTCCTGCACGCACTCCTTGCGGTGATCTTTCAAATAATTCTAAGTATTTGATTCTTCGACTCTATGCACCCTCGACAACAACAGTCCTTCAATCTTTAACCTTAGTTGATAAATTCTAAGGCTTCAACTAGCCTGTGCACACCTTGCATGGCTTCTGTACTCCACCTGCACTTCCGCTGGAATGAGAACAACCGTATCCTTCCTGAGATTTCTGAGGTAAACACAGAGCCTTGTCAATGCACACCTTGTGGACATTTCACTGCACTCCTTGCAGGAACTTCTCTCAGGAAGGAACCAATTGAAATTCATTCTCTTTCTTTCTCAAAATTCATACATTCAACATGAAATCATACATTCAACACAATATTAAAGAAAATGCATAACAAAGAGAATAAAACAACCATAAGCATACCATTCACCATGTATAAACAGAAAACATCGGAACACCATGAAATCTGATTCAAAGCTTCATATATTAATTCAAAGCTCCTGTACATGGATTCTTCTGTTTAGCTCTCTGCTACAACTCTCTTATTCTATTCTATGCTAATGATACAACCACTACTATGATACAAAGGTGAGGGTGTCTATATCTGTTTTCCCTCCTACTCTTCTAAACTGTCTAATCTATTAATTCAAACTTACCTACTTTCATCAACTGGGCTTAAATGCCTTTTACATTGACAGATGAGAGAAAATCTCTCACGATCTATTTATAATAGCCAGATATAAATGCAAGTATACTTCTAGCTACTACATTAATATCCGCTTCTTAATCTTTCAAAAACATTTCAAAATGTGAAAAACGTGTGCTGCGCTTTTCCCAACTGTCTTCCGCCTTCATGCTCACTTGGCTGGCTGCTTATGATGCTCTTGCATCACAACATCATCAGGAGAGAGAGAGGGAAACAACATCAACAACATTTGGAACATTGTCTGACATATCTATAAATCATCGGAAGTTTTTCTCATCATCATCATTCACATCATGGAGCTGGAGTAGCATCATCATCCTCATCAACACGAGGCTAAAGTAACATCATCATCATATTTAGCGTAAGGCTAAAGTAACATCATCATATTATTTAGTATGAGGCTAAAGTAATATCATCAATATATTTAACATGAGGTTAAAGTAACATCATCATCTTCTTTAGCATGAGGCTAAAGTAATATCATCAACATTTTTAGCATGAGGCTAAAATAACATCATCATCTTCAACATTAAATCTGAAATAAAATCATCATCATCATCTTCAACAAGAAGATGAAGTGGCATCATCATCATCTTCAGCAAGAAGATGAAGTGGCATCATCATCATCTACATCAACATGGATTAGGATAACACTAATACATCATCATCATCAATAACAACACAAGGCTGATACAACATAAATAACAACAACATCACAACACAAAGGTTGGAGTATCATCAACATCAACACTAGGCTGGAAATCTTCAGCACAAAGCTGGCATCTCAACAACATCAACACAAAGCTGGAAATATTCAGCACAAAGCTGGTATCTCAACAACATTAGTTCAAAGCTGGAAATATTCAACACGAAGCTGGCATCTCAACAACATTAGCACAAAGCTGGAAATATTCAACATGAAGCTGGAATCTCAACAACATCAACACAAAGATGGAAATCTTCAGCATGAGGATGGAATCACAACAATATCATCATGAAGATGGAAATATTCATCATGAGGATGACATCACAACAACATCAACACGAAGCTAGGAATATTTAGCACTAGGCTGGCATCAACATCAACACAAAGCTGGAAATTTTCAGCACAAGGCTGGCATCAACATCAACATGAAGCTAGAATCTTCAGCACAAGGTTGGCATCAACATCTTGTGGTACTTTGACAGATCCAAAGGATCTACCCAGGAATCAAAATATTCCCTAGGATATAAAATCCTAACAAAGATACCACTACTGACCAAAGCTAACATATACATGCACAAGTACTCTGACAACCCGTCCTTACAGACCTTCATGATCTATCCAGGGATGATCAGTCCCCTAGTATATAAACTCTTAAATGAGCTACTCACTATTGGTCAGGATACCATAGTATCATCAACACTACTCCCCCTTTCGAGGGAGGTCCTTTCAGACTATACCAAGCTTGTCTCGAAAGTGCTCAAACTTTACACGGGAGTCTTGGTCAACACAACTGCAACCTGTTCATTTGTGCCAACATGTTGGAGCTTTATAGCTCCTCTCTGCATCATATCATGAATGAAGTGATACCATATCTCTATGTTCTTTGACTCATCATGGAACACATCACTTTTATACATCTTTGGTTATCACATAGGTTCACAGTGGCTTCCATCTCCAGATCAAATAGATCTGTCAACAACATCCGAAGCCATATGGCTTCACAACTGGAGAAACATGCTGCAATATATTCTGCTTATGCCATGTTGGAAGAAGTATTGGGTTGCTTCCTACTCTACCATGAAGTCATGGTTGACCCCATATTGAAACAACATCATGAAGTTCTCTTTCTATCAAAAACACTTCCAGCTCAATTTGAATCAATATATCCATACAATCTGGAGTCATGATCTCTAGTATAATAGAGACCAAAATCCAACGTACACTTAAGGTATCTCATCACATATTTTACGGAAACAAGGCGAACACATCTAGGATCTACCATATATTGAATCAAGGTGTTCACAACAAAACATATATCTGGCCTGGTGTTCGACAGATCTATCAACGATCCAATGACCTGTCTGTACAACGTAGCATCAACCAATTCGGATGGAGTATCGACCAAGAGATTCAACTTAGTTCCCATGGGTGTGTTCATGGATTTACAACTAACATATCAAACCTCTTCAATATTTCAACTGCATACTTCCATTGGTTAAGGAAGATCTTCTCTGAGATTTTCCAAACTTCAAGATCTAAGAGATAAAGCATTATGTCTTTCCTCAAAATCTATAGCAAGCTTCTTCTGCAATATGTGATGAGATTTTCTTCATCTTGTCAAGAATACATCATCTACATATAGTAGCAACAATATAACTAACTCATCATTCATAACCTTGAAGTAAAATTTAGAATCAGTTTTACTCTTGGTAAAGACCAAGCTTGTCAGGAAACTATCAGTTATGCCATACCAAGCTCTAGGAGCTTGCTTCATCTTGCATACATGAGACTTTCTATCTTCAACTTCAAATCAATTTTTCACATCACTTTGTACCGACCTGGTACAATTGATCAAATGCAACTCAATCTGCACAATCATGTGCTAGCTTTGCAAAACACTATCTGTCTCACTTCCTGAGAGTATGTCCTCTCCTCTTTATGCAACTGTTCCTTCTTGAACTGGGACTCTACACCTGTAGTTGCTCTAAGGCTGAGAATGTCTGCTTCATCCACACAGTGGCTACTAAAATCTGTGAGTAACTCCTCTTATTCTATCACGAAAACAACTTCATCTGAAACTGAGAGTGGATCAATAACTGATACTGAAGGTATCTCTTATTCTTTCATGGAGGTAACTGTATATTTTATCGTAGTCATGTATCCATGACCTAACTAATGCAATGCAACAACTGCAAATCAATTTTAAATATGGGGATTTCTCCCCCTACATTTCATACTATATATGAAGCATGGTTGTTCTGGTTATCTTCATGGATACTGAAACTATTTCTTCAATTACTGGAGTAAGTGTCTTGTCATAGTATTCTCCCTCTTTCTAGGAGAATCCTCTGGAAACACATCATGCTTGATCTATTTAGATCAATCTTGGAATTCAATACTGACTTCTCTTCTAGTCTCATAGAAGAATCCATATCATAGTCTTTCTGACCGGCTTCCTTCTTTGTCATTGAAACAAGGGAATCTTCCCAAGAGATTTTATATATCCTAGAAGTTTCTGAAGCTACGATCTAGTCTTCTCATGGCCTCTGTCTCTCAGTCCTATAAGTTGTCTCTTCATCTGATCCTTTATGAGATCAGGCTTACTCTTGATTTCTTTTGAGTCCATAAGGACTTCATCATCTCTTATGGGGTATACTTGGTGTTGAATACCAAGTCTAAATATGAAAAGTTGAGTCAGACTTCAAGTGAACTTTTCTTCATGTCAAGGTGGCTTCATTATATTTTGAACAAGTCTACTGCGAGTTCTTCTTCTAATGTCCGATCATCTTTGGAGCCTTCTGCTCCTTACAATCAATCTCCATATGAGATACTCTCGATCTCAAAATATAGCTTCTTCTTCATCTTCTTTGGTACGTGAATGTATATGGTCATGTACATAGTCTACTTCATGCCTCATCTAATCTGTTGTCTTCTATAACCTTCACTATAGCTTCCTTAGGGTTATCACTTGTAACCTAAACCAAGGTCAACAAAACGACATGAAAGAATAATAATTTTTTTATTTTTTATAATAGTAATAAAACAATAGCACGAATAATCATCACAGTAGCTCCTTTAGAGCTATCACTTGTGACCTGTCTGAAACAAAGATCAAAAGTAAGAAATACAATACGAAATGAGATCAACTCCCTTCTAGTGTTGTGATCAAACATTCATCCATGGTAACCTGGAACCAACACAAGAAGTTTCTCCTCGAGGATATGTTAGTTGTATCTCATAAATGATTACATTAAGCATTTATCTCAATATGCTCACATGATACCAAGCATAATACTTTTCAAAGACTTCTACCTCAACTATAGTGTTTAATTGTAATGGGGTAGTTATCAACTTTGTCATGTGCAACTTTGAATCTTATCAACTTTATTAATCAAACTTGAAACCTGGTGTCTTGTCCTCAAGAATGAGTTTGTTTCTTTTCTTCCAAGTCTCCTTCACTCAATATGACAAGTGTTTTCTTCAACTTGTCTTCTGTAGTAAGACAATATGCTATCTTGACAAAAAGTTGGGTTAGAGAATAAACTCTATGATCTCAACTTTAATCCATCTAATACCTTGACTTTAATTTTGACCAAAGGTTAGTATGATGGTCATAGCTTCAACATGCAACCTAGATCAAAATAATGTCATAAAAAAATGATGCATATCAGAATAATCAAACTTGAGTTGCATTATTCCTTTGAATGTGCTGGATCTTGAGATCCTTCTGGATCTATGGTAAGAGATCACTTCTCCTACAAATACCCTTTAAATCTTAACAATTTAGACATATGTGAATACATACCTTTGATAGTATTTCCAGGTAGTGGCATCATCTAGTAGAAACGATAATAATTACCAACTCTTAAAAACTTCAAGGGTGACTGCAACTGGTACTGTAGCTGATACTTCAACTGACACTGCAACTGCAAGTAATTCTGAAACTACAACTGTAGCTTAGGGTTTTATGAGGAAACCCTAATTTTTCAAACTTCAAATTTTGAAATTCTGATCTAGGGGCTAGATGCACTGAGCTAAGGCGAGTAAGCTGGTGCAGTCAGATGTCTGAAAATCCAAATTTTACCTCTTGAAACCAAGCTTGCATAAATATGGACTGGTACTTTTGGTACTAGTTCTGGTTTCCTGGTTTTCTGGTACTTCTGGTTTTCTGGTTTTCTAGTACTTCTGTTTTCTGGTACTATTCAAAACTAGGGTTTGAATTTTTGGAGTATCTAACCACTGAAAAGGTGCGCTCAAGGTGCCAAAGAGTTTCCTAGGCTAGGGAACACTTTTCTAGATGATTTTTAGACTGATATTCCTCTTCAAAAAAATCCCTAATTTTCGTGTATGAAAACAATGACATTTTTCTTTATCAAGTGAAAGATGCTCTCTTCAACTAAGATCTGATACCATGTTAAGTTTTGATCTATTATTAGGTTTATTTTCAATTTACTAGATAACAATAACATAGGTAGGATCACTGAGAGAAACACAATCACAATATACATAGCATTTATCCTGGGAAACCCTCATGGGGGAGAAAACCCAACAAAAATTCCTTAATATAGTCATCCTTTACAATGCTAAGACAATAAACCAAAACACTAGAGAATATCCAACACTGAGCAATGCACCTCTCTCTTTCTTCTTCTCCCAGCTACAAATCTCTAGACTTGCGCGCTTGATGAGTGAAATGAGTGAGTGAGATAATGAGGCGTTGGTTTCCTTTATTTATACTAACTGGAAGGCGTTGGAAATGTGTCTCTTCATTGGGCATGGCTGACTTGTTTTCTTAGTGGTTAAAACCACTTTAATTATTCCTCGGGGATGACTTCTTAATTTTCATAATACAATTAGGGTTTGACCAATCCGCAAAAGGGGATTTGGTCAATTACGATTCCCGCCATGATCAATCCACAAAAGAGATTGATTTAATTAATAATGACTCAATAAATAAATATAATACTCTTTACAGTTACAATATTTCAACATTTGCATGCCTTTACTTGATAGTGAGTGTGATGCAAGGGTATCCACCCAAGTTGTTATTTAATTGGTTGAATAGACAAGACTCTATGAACCTTGTAGATTCTAACCTGGGTGAAAATTTGCTTTTGCAGTTTACTTAGTCTGTATAGCTATCCTTATCCTCATTTACTGGATTGAATAACTCATGAATGCAAGAATAACTATGTCAAGTGAGAAATTGTGTCTATGAAGTTACAGTTCTGGTAGATGTTTATATGCTGGATATTCTTTTTCTTAGTTCCTTAGGTAGATACTTTGATCCTTCACAAATAGTTCATGTATCTCACAATCTTATGAGTTTCCGAATTGATAACTAATGTATATCAATTTAAGAAATTAAATTGAACAACACTCTTCCAAGAAATCTATCTTCATCTTAGGTTATCCTTTCTTATGTGAGGGATAGGGAGAAGCAAGAGCAAGGAACCTTGGAAGAATTCATCAAGACTAGAGGTAAGTCATATTGATGTAATCATTTTCCATTTGATTAATATATAGATCTATATGGTTTTCGCCTTCCAATGCATGTGTATTAAATGTTTAATACTTGCTTGTGTTAGATATGATCTTTCCTTGAGTAGATTGGATTATATCTAGTCTAGATTTGAATTTTCCTAAAGCTAAAGAAGGGTTGAGGACTGACATTTTTTGTCTCTTGTGTGTAGGAAGTAGGTTGCAGGAGATGGATATGGATCTATGGAGCTGCAATGATCAGGATACATAAGGACAACCTTTGATTCAAGAGGTATGCCATTCCATATTCTCTCTTAAATAAGAACTTATCTAGTATATATAGGGAGAATTGTATAGTGGTCTATCATACTATCTATCTTGTATCAAGGGAAGGTCCAAGGGAGGTCTTGCTTATCCATAGGTGATATTTATCCATGAAATTTGGGAATAATTGGATCAATGTCTATTAGTTAAGTAACATCCATCATGTGTAGCAAAGTGTTTGATAATGAAATTGAGAGAGCCCATGAGATCCAAATTTTTGAGGAATGAAGTGTGAAAGTTAATTATCCTCCTATAAAAGTGAGGAAAGTAGAGAAAACTATGATCCCAAATGTCAATCCAAAATTTTTTCCTAGCATGTGAAGGGCCATACACATTTAGCATACCCAATTATTGCATTAGAGATTTGAGAAAAAGGAGGTCAAGATGTAAGAAGGGGTAGTGATTGATGCATGAAGGACCAAGAGAGTGTTCCAACCCTATGTATATATCCCTTGATTTTCCAATGGCACTGGAGGAAAGGAAGTCCCATCCAGAGAAATATTTATGAAGAATAGTGGTAGTTGAACATCATTCATCATTATCTCTTGCAAGAAAAAATGTTAGGCTTAAGTTTTAACTTTATAAATTAACCTTTTGAGGGACTTGAGTTTTGGGTAAGTCCCCATACCCTAAATTTTGTGTGACAAAAAGATCATTTTTTTCCTTGGGGGCTATTTTTTAAGTGCCCCCATGATTGTTAGTCAATGTATCATCTACACCTCAAGATTTTCGTGTGAGACAATGTGTGATATATGAGTATCCATTCCTTGTGACGAGGTAGGGATGACTAAGGATGGAACTTCTAGTACCCTTCATTGGTATGGAGTGATAATTTATGTTGCTCCTCACATGTGGGATATTTTCATGTATCTTCTAGTAGTTGTGGGTGGTGAATTGCAATTATTAAATCTATTCGAGGGGGAAGTGTCAACATGTAATGGTTCTTAAGGAATTCCCCTCTCCAAAAGCCATTGTGGGGGATCATATCCACTAGTTTCCTCATTTTTATGGCATGATCAATGAATTTCCCCTTCAAAGAGTTGAGATTCCAAATTGGTTCAGGGAGGAACTCCATGTTTGTGACTCCCATATCGTTCAACATTCCTTCCAAATAATTAATGCAGGCCTACAATTGGGATTGAATTCCCAAATTTCCTCACCAATTGGAGCCATACCATCATGTATATGGAGGAGATGAGCTGATGTGAAGGTACCGATGTCCATCTTCCTTTTAACTATGTTCACAATTTGAATAAGTGATTCAATCTTGAAATATGAAGGGTTTACAACAAGGTGTGAACCTCCTCCTTTGTGAGCAATCATCTTATGTGAGCAAGATGTTTTTAAGTGACCACAAGATTATCAATTTGATATCGGAAAATTGGGATGGTATAGTCAAAACCTTTCAAACAATAATTTCCTAGGGTATCTATCATACCATAATCTAGTATACCTTGAGAGATATCCATTTATACATAGATTTTGGCCATGACAATGTTTTGTTTTCGAGTTGTCAATGGGTCAACCATAAAAGAAGTTCCCAAATTGTGTCCTATTATTTATGTATTTGATCAATATAGAACTTGGTCGAAAAACAAGGTAATTTTAACAAAACTACAATTTTATGAAGTCTTTTTGGGATTGGGTCAAAACCAATGTTCCAAGTAAACAATGTGAGGGTTGACATACCCTATAACTGTAGGTTTTTGGGTATAATACAATTATGATCCTGAGAGGAGTCGAAGACAAAAGTGTTGATATCATAGGACATAGTTATGAACTTGATGATAAACCTCCATAGTTCTCATTTTTTTAGAGGCCACATTTAGTGGTTGTTTTTAACCTCATTTCAAAAAGTTGTGCTACCAATATAAAAAAAATTTGGGGTAAAAATTACAAATTTTTTCATTCATGATGTGTAAAGTTTAAACAAAAACCTTAAAATCAACCCCCATATTGAAAAGTGGTGCTCCAAGATTCACCTTTTATTTTCTTCTATAGGTTAAAATTGCAACTTGTTTAAAATCACAACCTTGACAACTGGTATTGTTTTCAACAAAAACCTTGAAATCAACCCCTAAATCAAAAGTGGTGCTAGTAATAACACCCAATTATTTTGGGGTTAACATTAAAACTTGTTTGAAATTGTGGCGTTGACAAATGGTATTGTTGCGAACCAACACCTCAAAATCAACCTATGAATGAAAATGTGGTGCTACAAGTAGCACTTTATTTTGTGTTTTGGGCTTAAAATTGCAATGTTTTTGAAACCATGGCCTAAAACAACAATGTTGTTGGAATAAAAATAAAAAATAAAAAAACTAAAATACATAGAAACAACCCTAAAACAAAGGACACATACATATAAACTAACATTTTAAATTTTAAAAAGTAACAATTTTTTTTAAAAGAAAAATTTCTCAAATAAATAAAAAACCCAAATAAAAAAAAAATAAAAAAAAAATTGTATATAGAGAGATATTAAAAAATATAAATTAAAAAAAATGTATTAAAAAAATTAAAAAACATTAAAAAAAAACAAAATTTAAAAGAAAATCATAAAATTTTAAAATATATAATTTAAAAGATAAATAAATATAAATTTGAAAAAAAAAGTAAAAATTTTATTTAAAAAAATTAAAAAGGGAAAGATGTTGGGGGCTATTGTGGGAATCCTCCCCCCAAAACATCATCCCATCACCCCCTACCCCTCCCGTCCCTCTTCTCGCCACTATAGGATGACTATGGGAGGAGGGAGCGGGGTAGGGGAGGGGTAAAAGATGTTTGGGGAGTGATTTTTTGAACTTTCCCCTCCAAACCCCTCCCCTCCTATGCCCATACTCCTCCTCTCCCTCCTCTCGTTTTTATAGGCTAGTTGTGGATGGAAGGAAAGGTGGAGGGTAGGTGTCCTCTTCCCCTACTGACTCCCTCCTCTTGTAACTTGGTTGTAGAAATGGGTCTTAACCATCCCTGCTTCCTCCTCTCACGACCTACCTATAATGATGGGTTTACAACTCACTACTACAAGCTAATCACATGATGATGGAATAGGGAAGAAAGGGGTATGAGCGGGGGCAGTGAGAGGGGTAGGGGGGAATGTTGGGGAGAATCATCCCATAATAACCTTTTTAATTTTTTAAAATAAAGGTTTTAATTATTATTATTATTTTCACACACACACACACACATATATTCTCGTGTGTTAAAGTTTATAATTTTTATTTTTTTGAAATTTTGTTTTTAAGATTTTTTTTTATTTCCTTTAAATCGCTTTCTTTTTGCTTTTTATTTTAAATAATTTTCTTTAGAATTGTTTTTTTTGGTTATTTATTTATTTATTTTCGTAATTTTTTATTTTTAAAAACATTATTTTTTAATTTAAAATGTGTGTGTGTGTTTTAGGGTTGTTTCCTTGTATTTTTGTTTTGTTTTTAGTTTTTTTCCTTTATGACTTTTTTTGCAACAACATCTTTTTTTTAGACCATAGTTTTTACAAATGTTGCAATTTTAAGTTCCAAACACAAAAAATGTGCTGCTTGTAACACCACGTTTCAATTTAGAAGTTGATTTTGTAGTCTGGGTTTGCAATGGTACTAGTGGTCAAGGCTATAATTTCAAACAAGTTGTAATGTTAACCTTGAAAAAAGGAGGTGCTACTACCAACACCACTTTTCGATTCCGCGGTTGATTTTAAGGCTTTTTATCAGAATGGTACTGGTTGCAAGGCCGTGATTTTAAACGAGTTGTATTTAAACCCTGAAAAAAAAGAGGTGATTATATGAGCACCACTTTTCAATATGGGCGTAAATTTTAAGGTTTTTGTTTGCAACTTTATAGGGATTTAAGGTCACAGTGAAAAAATGTTGTAATTTTAACCCTGGAAAAAAGGTGATTATGGGAACACCACTTTTCGATTCAGGACTTGATTTTGGTGTTTTTGACTCCAAAAAATAGGTATTTTGGGCTAGAGTTCTTGTTTTCAAGTCATAATTCTTGTCAATTCAGTAATTGTGTTCCCATGAAAGCTTTTGGGGTGTATCACAACAAGTGGTCCCATGTTTGTTTGACTCGATAAGGGACAAATTATTATATTGATAGATGTGAAAACATCCATTGAGTTTTTGTTACATATATAGGAGGAGATATTCATGGAAGAGAGTAGGATCAATCACCACTTTCATTTTCTTTGGGTGTTTTTTGACATACCTTTTTTTATTCTTCTTGTGAGAACCCAATGGCTTCGTTGCAAGTAATGTGGGAGATGATAGGAGGTGATCATGGATTGAAGAGGTTGAAAGTAGAGGGAAACATGTGATAGATACATTGAAGACGACTTTCAATAAATCACTATTCAACCATTAGTTTGGAAAGGTGACCAGTACAGTACTAGAGAGGAGCCACTAAGGGGAGGGAGATCAACATGATCATT
>SNQJ01S0070751.1:8755-29072 GCA_010110895.2 Picea sitchensis
AATACTTCCATGATATCCCCTTTTAAACCATCTATCTTAGTATCCAACTTAGCTTCCATTGAATCCATCTTAGTATCCAACTTAGCTTCCATTGAATCCATCTTATTTTGTAGTTCATTTATGTCCCTATGCATTTCTTCACCATCATTAAGAGTCCAAGTAGGATTTTATGGAGGCTTATTTGGTTTAGAAGTTCCCTTTTTGGGTGGAATGTTGGCCAAGTATCGCTTTTGAACCTTGATTTTGAGGTGGTTCTACCAGACAATACTTCTTCTGTTGTATCTCCCAAGTTTCTTCCCTTCTAGGTATAAAAATTTCTTTTATGTATTTCTCTGATATTGCTTCTCTGCAATGCCATGGGTCTGATCAAAATTGGATGTGCCAAGTGGAATTTACGGTAACTTCCCCACAACTTGTCGATTTTTGGCCTTTCCATGAGATCTCACTTGTATAGTGTGCCCCACACAAAATAATTGATATAAAATTATGAAACTCGCACCATAAATACTACAGACTGTCCAAGATCCAATGAAACTAGTCCCACATAATTTGGATACTTTAGAATGAAATCCAACCCACATAATTTGGATACTTTAGGAAGAAGTTATGATTGTTTTATCTCGAACACCTTCTTGAGACTAATCACTAGGACTAGTCAGAGCCCCTATCTTACAAATTTAAGATGACCCAAGCAAAAATGCTTACCAAAGCATACTTTACTAATTTATTTAAATAGCCTATGGATTTTTAGGGTCTGAAATGTTACGTAAAAGTGTTTATAGTGAAAATTCCTCATGAATACCCCGGCCTGTGATGATTCCAACCCTATCTTGTACAAAGGCATTCCAAATTATAAGGCCTCAGAGATGAATTTTTAACCCAACGTGTATCTTGTTCCATCTATCAAATACATTCCAAGATCGCTCCTTTGGAAACATTGTAGGTGCTTTTAGTATACCCTTGGCAGTGTCTCGACAAGAAATAAAACCCCAAGACCTTGAGAGCTCTGATACCATATATGTTAAGAACCAAATATCACATAGCATAGAAAATCCTCATAAAAATTACTCAATGCCTTACAAAAGTATAATTTCATATAATAAGCCTATTTGAGGGGGGAACCTCCTTTACCCCACTTAAAATGTTCAAGTACAAGCAGATTCAAAATGAAACATCTCCTATATATATAGGAGACTAGAGGTATAATTACAACCTGATACTCCAACCGACATAAATAAAATAACATTACTAATATAATATGCCCCAATTAAGGTAAATACCAACAATTAGGGCTTTCACATTCTACATATAATGTCATGAATTCTAGAGCATCTCACAACTTGATTCCCAAAGTGTTCATGGACCAATTAGGTCTCGAAGTCACAAGACCATAAGGAATTCCTCTTCTCCCTTCACCCTAGAAAGGTGAAATGCCTTGGCATGATCAAACACATGGTCGTTTTTATGGCACAAATCCCAGCGAAGAACATGGTGATGGACATAGTGGTAGCTGACATCCCCCCAAAATTTGTTATAAGTTGTTGTCCAAGCCCATATTTAAAACTACAAAGTTGAAGGGATCCCTTTAGATGGACATGTCATATGCCACTATTCTCGTCTTTGGTCAAGATAGGAATATTGTACTGTGGAGGTTCGGATAAATATATGTTCAACAACAAATCACAACCTAGTAATCATCCTATCTATTCGGTAGAGACAAAATTAGGCTCCTCTTTTTTTCAATGACCTTTGATTTGAGGAAGAGGAAACATAACCATTATGTCGATAAAATGAGCTTAGCCATCAGATGGAGGAACTTTCATAAAAAAAAGGTGATGCAGAGGATCAGATATGGAAAATGAATTTGATGGAGCTACATGCAAGTAGAAGGATCCCGAAAGAAAAGTATATGGACTTCACTATCCAAAGAGACTCAAAATTATGTTTTACAACTTATTTTCAATATTCAATAATATGTAATGAAAGTATGAAGCATTAATATTATTTTGAGTTTTGAAGAATTAGTGCTAAAATAATTGTTACAGTTTAGAGACGCTGAGTTTATCATAAATCGACCAAAGGCATCTACCAATAAAAACATCCTAGACTGAGGGTTTATAGGAACTTGGTACTAGACCTCCTTGATAAGTTTTTAGAATGCAATCTTTCAACAATCTCCAAGAGAACAAAAATCAGGTTGTGGATGCCTTAGCTACTTCAGCAGCAGTATTCAAAGTCCCAATTTTCCCAAAAAAAAGATAAGGTTGAAGTCAAATACAGCCAGCACTAGACAATATGAAGCACTAGAAAATCTTCGAGAACGACAAACAAATAGAAATATTCCTAAAAATGGAGAATGAGTTAGAGAATTTGGGCATTGATTATGAATACTACGCATGACTAGGTGGATGCAACTACTACAAAGGAAGGATATTTTGACAATAATATTGTTGGCAGAGATATTATAGAGTTGAAAAGAAACATCATTCCTAAAGGCCCAGTACCATTAGAGAAACTCTCTAATAATAATGAATTGGCCAGAAGCCTAAAGATTATAGTAAATGAAAGGGATGTGGAATATTGCAATATAGGGACTCCAGAGAATCCAAAGATCATTAAGTTGTCCAAGAACCTCAGTCCTGAAGTCAAAGAGAGGTATGCAAAATTAATGAAAGAATTTCCTGATGTCTTTCTTTGAGCTCATGAACTGGAATTTTATGATACCAATGTAATCCATCATGTTATCCTAATCAAAGAATACCACAATCCGTTCAAACAAAAATTAGGAAGAATAAAACCTCTATTGTTACCATCATTGATAGAAAAAAAGAAGTAAAGAAACCATTTGAAGAAAAAATCATATCGTCCCTGAGTTTCCATAGGTAAAACCCTGGGTGCCAGCTAGGGAAAAAGAGTGGAGAAAATTAGTCCGTGTGTTGACTTCAGGAATATGAATAAGGTGTTTCTAGAGGACCATTATCCATTTCCTAAAATGGATTTTACGTGAAGGTAATGGGCTCTCAAAGGATGTCAATGTTAAATGGTTTCTCTGGGTATAATCAGATTATGAAAATCTCCGATGACCGTGAAGCACTACATTTACCACACCATGGGGAACATTTATGAATGCCAAGATGTTGTTTGGGATTATGAATGCAGGGAAAACATCGTGCTGGCAATGGATAGATTTTTCAAAAACTTAAAAGGATAAATGCATTGTTATCTACCTTTATGACATCACTATGTATTCTACCTCAAATGAAGAACACATCAAACATCTCATGTATACGCTTCAAAAATGAAAAAAGTTTTGGATCTCTCTGAATCCTAAAAAGTCAAATTTTACCATGGAAGAAGGAGTTGTTAGGTCACATCATTTTGAAAGAAGTGATAAAGGTAGACCCCAACAAATTTGAAGGGATCTTGAAAATTGGCACACCCAAAAGAAAAAAGGAGGTACAATCTTTCCTGGGTAAAGTGAACTTCCTATGGATATTCATTCCTAATTTGGCTAAAATCATAAAACATATTACTAATATGATAAAGAAGGGAAATGAAATCAAGGATCCTAAGGCTAGAAAAATATTTCAAAGACATCAGCATTGACAAAGGTTATTGTATTGGCTAGTCCCATTTTTTAGAAAGACTTCATACTATTCTCTTTCACCTCAAAACACACAACTGTTGGTGTTTTACTCCAGAAAGATGACCAAATTTTTGAGAAGCCCATAGAATACTACAGTAAGACATTAAGAGATGTCCCTTTGAAATATGAAATAATGGAGAAGCAATTGTATGTTTTAGTCAAGGCATTGAAATAATTTAGGGTTTACATCCTACATTCACATACAACTCCTTATGTTCCCAATGCAAATGGGTGAAAGACATATTCACACAACCCGATATTGAAGGAAAGAGGGAAATAGGATTGTGGTGCTATTAGAATATGATCTTTAAATAAATCCTAATGGGTTGATCAAAGGACAAGGGCTGGAAAGGTTGATGGCATAGATGAATTGTGAATTTATAGGGATAAATTTCACATCAGACCTGTCAAAAGTTACAGAAGAAGAAAAGGAGACTCCACCAATATCCTAGAAATTTCTTGAATCTACATGGTATGCAGATATCATCTGCAGTTAGCACTTGCAGTTCCCTCCCATTTAGTAAGACAAAGGCTAGATTCTTGAAATTGAAGGAAACAAAATTTTGTATAGTAAATAAATTACTCTATTGGAAATATCCAAGGGGATTTTATTGAGTTGTTTCAACAGAGGAAGAAGCAGAGAAAACCACTGCAATCACAAGCAGGACTGTGGAGGTCACATTGAAGACAACCATGCATAAAAATCTCTAAGGGCTCGATTTCATTGGTCACCTTAATATTTCCATTGCCTATAAAGAAGTCTCAAAGTGCCAAGGAATGTCAAATCTTTGATGGAAAGGAAAATTGTAGGCTCTACCTTTGAAACCCATTTCAATGGAATCTCCTTTCAGACAGTGGGACCATGATTTCATAGGGTAGATCCATCCACAATCCTTTTCCCAACACAAATGGATCCTAACAACGATCGACATTTATTCCACTATGGATTGAGGCAACCACCACCGTATTACGCTACAGATGATTTTATCATTCGATTCCTAGAAGATAATATTCTCTCCAGATTTTGGTGCCCGATCAAAATTATAAATGCATAATGCAATAGCTTTCTAAGTCTAAGAAATTGGAGAAATTATGTAGTGGTTACAATATTACTCTTGGTCATTCCACATCATATTTCCCTCAAGGGAATGGGTTGGATGAGTCTTCAAATAAAATTTTGGCCAAAATCATCAAAAAATGGCTGCAAGAAAATAAGAAGGCATGACACAAAAAAGCTCATCCACGCACTATGGGCTAACAAATATCCCAAAAGAGATCCATTGCCACATCTCCTTTCCATATCGTCTACAACACTAAAGAATTTTTTTGTACTATATTAGGGTTTCCAGTAATGAAGTCGAGCCAAGCACGAGCAAGAGGTGGAAACAAATGCTAGTAGGAGAAGAGATGATGATCTCATCAATGTACAACAAACTAGAGAAAATGCTCCTCTATAACACCCAGCCTACCAAGACAAAAATCAAAGAGGATTTAGACAAACATACCAAGGTGGATGACTTTAAACTGTGAGACCTGGTACCAAAACAGTCCAAATGAAGATAAGGGGAAAACATGGGAAATTTGATAACCCATATCGGGTCCATTCAAAATCCCAACTTACCATGGGAGAAACACTTATTTTTTGGAGGAAAGTAATGGAGAAATCACTGGAGGAGGGGCTGTGAATGGAAGGTCTCTCAAACATTACATTACACATTCATTGTATATAGTTGTTTTTCATTTCCCATATGCATGAAAAATTCCCCAGCCAAAGTAGCATAGTTGAATCCTGAGGTGAAGGCCTTGAGCTATGCTGGGAAGATTTTAATTTTTGAATAAATATCAATGGATTAAGATCACACTAATAGACTACAGCCCAATGGGTAGGCACTTGGTCTACTGTTCTTTGTTACCTTGCATGGAGGATAGCATCCCTAGTTGGATGCTATGTTATCATCGTAACAATTTTCACATCGTGGATAGCGAGTTTGATAGATCAGAAAATACAATAATCGCCATGGAAGTGGATAGTTTGACGATAAGCAGTATTATATGGATATTACGTGGGATAAATATAGTGGAGGTGTGAAAGGTAGGATTCAGTGGACCGTTGATCTGAAGCAGCCCAAATCAATGACTAAGGAACATATCGGGCAATGAAGTAGTGTGGAGGATAATTTTTTGAAGGTGGGCTAGGGAAAACTACCGCGGTTTCGTTCATGGATGTCTGGCACCTCTAGAGGTACATTGGGGAAAATCACCGCTTCAAAACTTCTTTCTCTCCAACTCGACATCGAAAGTTGTTGGGCCACGGTGGATCGTGGATCTTAGAGTGATCCAGATCAACGGCTGGAACTCATATCGACGATTGAAGTACAGCAAGGATTAATCATTCAAAGGTGGGCTGGGAAAAACCGCCATGGTTTCATTCATGAACATGTGGCACCCCTAGAGGTACATTGGGGAGTGGTCTACCTAAAACAATTTTCTCCAATCCCCAATGTCGATAGGAACATATAAAAGGAGGATCCCTAACGTTATTTTATGATACTTTGAAACATTCAAATGTTCAAAATTTGGCACAAACCATCAATTCGAAACTCAATCTCAAAGTTGGATAAGATTCGTGCTTTCTTCGTCACTTAACAGGTATTTTTCTCCATGGCCTCTAACCCTATCATTATATCTGTGATTGAGAAAGATCTCGCCTCTAGAGAAGAATCCCTAATTGACAAGGAATCTGATGTTTTCGACACAAAGATAATAGTCTCACCCATTTCTATGTCTAGATTGAATTTGTTAGACAATGTTAGGAAGCAAATCCCTTTTCTCAGAACGAATCAAGCCTCCAATACCCCTTATGTCGTAGAAGTAGTCTTTCCTTTCCATGAGTTCATAAGTTAGTGTGCCAGGAAATATTCAGAGAAAGAGTTAATTAGGCCAAATTAGGGTCGTGAGGGTTTTATGTGAAATAGATAATTTGTCACCTATACCCTCATATCGTAACTCCGCCTCCATAAAGATCATAGCCCTTCATGAAAGATGATGATCACAGCTTTACGAGAATTCCTTCGGCAAAACCATGTTCCAAACCATTTTCAAACCCCAACACCATCCAAATTCCGCCATCGCCTATCAATGTGAGCTGCTATGATTATTGAGGTCTAGTGGGATTGTTCCCTGCTTAGCCAAATTTTAAGGTTAGATAATGACAAGTTTGTAGTACAAGTCATGTTAGGTTCATGTTAACCTTTTGTGTCGTGAGTCTCCGCTACCGCTTTTGTATTATTTTTGATAGATTCATCACTGATAATAATGACCGACAAATTTGAATAATTTCAGCCTATCAGACACTTCAGATAATT
The DNA here is from genome assembly GCA_010110895.2 of Picea sitchensis. Classification (NCBI taxonomy): domain Eukaryota; kingdom Viridiplantae; phylum Streptophyta; class Pinopsida; order Pinales; family Pinaceae; genus Picea; species Picea sitchensis. The sequence goes on from SNQJ01S0070751.1 coordinate 15,767, forward strand.
ACTACACACTTTGCCGAAAGGTTGAGGCCTTTTCAACCGGTTTAAATGTAATTTTTTAAATTCAAATAAGTTATCTTAAGTTCTCTTGCTTCGACATTTAATTAATTAAAAGTCTCAAGAGCTCCCCTCGACATTCGAAATAGTGAAGGATGTTATGCTTCATAAGTCACCACTTTTTTATCTAAATGAAAAATTTTACTTTTCACCTCGATATCGCTACTTAGGAGTTACAAGTCTCAAGATTTACAAGCCCCGATGTTTGAGGTTGCGAATTTTTTTTAAAAGCTTACCTCAAGTGAAAGCCGAGAGTAAAATTCTTTAAACCCTAGACAAGTGTCAGTTTCTGATTTCGCCTCGAATGCTCACTCTTCCAAAAACATTTTCCATAACTCCAATAGGTGAAGTCATAGACTTTACATAAGTAACCCAAAATGGGTGATTAATTTTGACTATAGATAAAGTCTTGGGATTTCAAGGACTTGGCTTACTTCCGAAGCTATACCTTCAAAACCCCAAGTGGAAAAGTCACGATATCATTTTCAAATATTAATTAATTAAAAACACTTAATCTAGTTTACCCTTTGGTTTAAATAAGTCACATCATAATGATCTCAGGATCCCGGAAACTATACCCTCGAAACCCCAAGATGTGAAGTCGCGATATAAATTAAAACATGACTAATTAAACACTTGATCATGTTTACATCCTTGCTTAACTAAATCTAATCATCACGATCTCAAGTTTTAGAGGCTCAAAAGGTTAGAGTGAAAACTCCCAATACGGTGAACGTCAAAAGGTTGATTAAAGTTTAAGAGCTCATTAAAGAAACTAAGCCGGCTTAATCAGTGTTTAATGCAAATAATAATATGCACAGCCTATGAGGTAAATTTAAATTTTTCTTTGCACCAACTTGTGTCACTTGTGAACCGGTCAAATATGGCAATTAATTGAAATGAGGCGGTTACCAAGTAATGGTATGGTTTTTATTGCTAAATATGTCTCTAAAAATGATTTGACCATTATGTTCATAAGGATGTTGAGGTTTTAAATGGTCAAGATATAGATCTTTTCTTCGTCACAAAGCTCTATTTTTTTTTTTTTACATAGAGAAGCCTTAGCTAACCGATATCCTCAGATGTATGTATTATTATTTTATCGCAGAGAGCTAAATCAATCCCCCCGTGGATGGCCCCACTAAAGCTGGCCCAAGGCAAGTACCAGATTTCGTACCAAATAACGCTTCGATACTTCACCATGAAGCTGATTCTATATGAACTCAATATACATCTTCGAGGTTTTGCAATCCGATTTGATGAACTATTTGAATGATTCCAGTGACAACAGTTAGCCATGACTTGATCACCAAATACAAGATTGTCGTCCAAGCAAAGATGCACAAACGAGGCTGTGCCACATATTCTACCTTACTACGACATGATCCGATGGTGCTAGATCATAGATATCCCAAACAAACCATCATCGCGGAGCGTATATTACCGTCTGGACCCTTTAGACCACAAAAACTTGGCTGCGCTATGTACAAGTTGTTCACGCCGGCAATTTCACATAAAATGAAGCTCTAGAGTATTTTAAACAAAAGGAATGCGAACAATACGCGAAAACTTTATCTGATTTGATCATATCAGGTTCCCTCACAACCCGCGATGTTCAGGGTATATATCAACAGAGTTTATTCCATATCTTATTTGAACCACCAAACCACATATAGCTCGATGACATGTAGATCAGATGGGAGGGAAGACACCCACACATTTTTCTCCTCCCATGGTGCTCGATGGCCAGTCAGCAGTGGGTTGTTCCTTCCGACCGGGCTAAGCCGCTGTTCCATAGTCTACAACCAGCATCACCTGGAAAGCAGAAGGTCGGCTTCATTTTTTACGTCCGGCTGCGACATCATGGACGCCGCGGTGTTCCATAATCACTTTTCCCCCTTAATGAGTCGGGATTGGCTTCATCGATGTTGTTCATCCAGTTGCCTACCATTCTAATCTTTGGAAGGATGAGGCTTCAGATTTCATATACGAAATATTGAATTGGGCAATGGTACCGATCCATGTCACCATCTTCGATAATCAATCACCCAGGATCTCAGATAGCATAGCGGAAAATTTGAGTGTGGTGGCTTTAATCGGGTATCGCGGAGAAAGATTTTTTCATACATCAGGGTTTTTTGACGCTTCTATCCCTCCACATGCTCTACCATTATTTATACCCTATAGACTGGCTTGTCATGAGATCACCATGCAAACCGTGATTGATGGTATAAGTAAAGAGCCGAAGTGGATTTTCGAAGAAGGTATGGCCACCTTTTCCCACTCATTTAAATACTGATTCTTTATTAGATTTTGGACACACAAAAGCCGAGGCAACAGCCTTAGAAGATATAAAATTGGTCCATATTTAATTCAAGAAACACGACCCACATAGGGTTGTGAGTAATCACTTGGCTAGTTTTGGTCTTAAAATATTTGAGCACGATAATTCTTCTCATGATGACATTTTTCGACACACGAGATCTTATTCCAAGGTTTTGGCTCAGATACAAACCCTAACACCTGAAGAGAGGGATGATGTTATGAAATTCCAAGAACATCGGCATAAGCCTTCCCTCTAGTATTGGCTGTGGTGAGAATCATCACTATAGAGCTACAACAAACCAAGACGGCGTCTAAAGATTCATCACCCGGGTCAAGAAGAACACTGTGACAAGAAAGAGAAAATCAACGCGAAATTAGAACTGAGACTCAATCCTCCAAGCGAAAGCTAACCCTCGGTCGTTACTCCGTGGAAACTCATCTAAACAAGTCGCTAATCCCATCGCTTATATTACCAATTCTATAGTCCACAATGGGATTACCAGACGCAGGTTGGATTTTGGTGAAGAATTAACACCCATAACAATGGAAGAACTACCTCCGAATGAATTATTCTTTGACAAGAGAATAAAGGCTATCGTGAGACAAGAACTTTACCAAGAGGCAGGTACTATATCTAAAACATTTAAAATTCAACCTGCAGGGATCTATGAAAAGAAGAATTTGTAACTAAATAATAATAGAAGGAACATTGATCTTTCGACAACAAACCAATATTCTCAAATTAATTCTAAAGGATCAGCTAAAGAGAAAAAATCATTTGATCAAGACATTAGAGGTTAAACTAGCTACAACAGAGGTAGCTACCAAAGATCAGGTGAATACAACTTTAGAGAAAGCTAGAGTAGATGATCAAAAAGAAATTGAGCATCTCAAAGTCGATCTCAAACAGACACAATTGATGGCTCAGATAAGTCGATAATGTATATAAGCCAACAAGGAGAGTTGATAAAGAAACTATGTGCCAAATTAGAGTTCTCCCGAAAGCCAGGTAATTGATATCGGGATATTTCAACCCCAAGCAATAGAAATCAAAAAAGAAGACGACAAAGTCAAAGCAAATGTTGTCTTCTTTTTAAAGTAGAAATGATTCAAAGCAACTGCCAACTTATTGATCAGGTATTGGAGAACCTCTCTCAGAGAAAGGGAAGCTAGGGTGGCCTGGTTGCTTTCCATGAGGCTATTATAGCCATGATGAGAAGGGAAACAGGAAGTAGTTCCACTTTTCCCATCCTGAAGTGCACTAAAGGAAACATCTTTTTGAAAGAATGGGAGCATAACATATTTGAAGGGAGACAACAAGCTAAGGAGGTAAGAAATTTTTGTGAAGAATCTTTTGATTTGTTAAATGGGATTTGGTTGGGTTCTGATGGTAAAAGTATCATTTCATGAAGGCTCTGGGCTGTATCAATACAACCAAATATCTCATAAATATCAAGGAAAAATGAAGAAAGAGAATTAGTCAAATATCACAAATAGCCCAGATAGTCATAGTTCAAATAGATAAATGGTTAATTAAACAGAGTATACTATTATGTTCTATCAACACCAAATACCAACAGGTGGAAGGAAAATTTTAATTTTGGCTAAAGATTGTTATGCGATTTTGAGGCTAATAAATCAAGAAGAACCCTTCTAAGTTGGATATCACAGCTGGTGAAGTATGTGTTGTTTTCACGCAGCATGAAGAGGTAGGCTCGCACCAAAGGAGGATAGAGATAAAGAATTGAAATGGTTAACTCCTTTGTTGTAACCGAAAACCTTTGGAACATCAGATTCCAGCACATCAAATTTGTATAAATATACATTTTGAAGAAATAAAAAGGTTAGACCTACTTTGGTCATTTGTATAGAGACTCTCCTTGAATATAGCAATACAAAGCAATCTAAAAGACTCCTCGACCTTGGCCAAGACCGTGGTTATGAGTTTGTTTCCTGATTTTTGTTCAATTTCTATTTCAAGACATATATAGCTTGATGAATGTTACACCGCGAATTTAGTAAAACCTCTAACAGGATTAATTTTAATTATCTATATAGTTTATAGTTTTTCCTCTATATCATCTATCAGGAGGTACAAGACCTATGGACTCATTAGATTTTCATATTTTTATGCATTTGTCGATTTCTTTCACCTTTTTCTTTTTCACATGTATGTGAGACTCTCCCTTGATAGGAACCTCGTATTATAAACAACTTTATTTTTTTCTCACATTTTCACACACATCAATTATTTACTAGATAACACAAAGCTAGGAAAAGGTTTCTTTGGTTTGTAATTTTATCTTTAACAACATTAAATCAAATAGTTCTCTTTTATACGATCGAATTGAGATAGCATCTTAAACTTTGAAACTTTCTCTCTCACTTTCATTGTTCTCTATGATTGTCCCCATTGTAAGACAGCCTAACTTTGAGCCTAGTTTATCGGACCAAACACATATCGCTTTGAACCTTTTCAACTATTCTAAAAAATCCAATGTCTGGGTAGCACTTGAGCGTTCGTGGGCTGGGATTGTGTGGGATATAAACATCCAGGAAATGTTGAGGCTAGACAATGACAACCTGTAAATCAACCTTAGCTTCCTTTCCGGAAGGTTGATTCTTCCCCCTTTATATCCTTTACTCACTTTCAGATGCTCTAGACACTGTACCTTCTAAGCCATAGGTACAGACTCTAGAACGACATTGTTTTGGCAACTACTGCTAGAAATGAAGTTATGAACCTTTTCCTGAAGTAATGGTATTCGCTGAAGTTTCACCCTTTGATAGTGAAATAAGAGTACACACCTCTTTAAAGGATTTTCTTATCTTTCACTTGGTGACTCCACATTAAATAAGTTGGCATCCAGTCGAAGGAATACCAGACAAAACCCAGAGGGAAAACAGACCACGCCTGTTTCCGATCCCAAAAAGATACTAAAAATTAGAGGTTCCCTTAAGCCAACTACTACAGTCTATCAACTTAAGTACCCACAACCCAAGATCAATATTTCGTTTGAACCTTCAACTTTGAACAGTTCCCCTCCCAAAACCACCAATCCAATTTTAGCTCTCTCTGAGACTAAAAGTGAAACCCTTTCGATAACCTCTGACGTATACATAGGTAAAATCCTTGCAGTGGATTTTTCAGAGATCGATATCCCGCCAAATTTTCATTTAGATCTTATGACCTCACTAGATCTTAGAGAGTGTACCTTACACTCGGATTACATGCCCACGTGTTCCCTTGATTACATTTCTTGCAAATCCAAAGAGCTAAGTCCTCGCATCACTTATCACCCATATTTGGTTTTCTCGTCTCACAAAGAAGCTAAATATTCACTTTTAGTGTTCCAAAACCCTCTATACAATACACCATTTCCCTATCCAATAGTACTGATGGTAGCTGCAAGAAGAGGAGGAGGTGGAGGGGTTTTCAGAGGTGGTGGAGTTTTAGGAGGTGGTGGGGCTCCAGGAAGAGGAGTAGGAGGCCAAGGGCCTCTTCCCCCTCCCAGGGTCTTCGCTAAAGTGGCTGCAAGATATGTGCCTTTGGTTCTACCTATCCCTCTTCATGACCTTCCTGAAAATTATATAAAAAACCTACCTAAATTTACAAGAGAAGGAGACTTGACCGCAACCGAACATTTAAAATTTTTTGATTAGTTCGCAGATATCCTAGGTCTCGAGCACAAAGACGTGTATTCGAGGTTATTTGTTCAAACTTTCGAAGGATAGGTACAAACCTGGTTTCGAATCCTACCCGCAGGATCGATAGTATCCTATGATGCCCTAGAAGACACCTTTCTTAGACAATAGGGAGAAAGGAAAGACCACTTGTATTATTTACTGAGTTCAGATCTTTAAAGAAAAAGAATTCGGAAACAGTTATGGAATTTATTCAAAGATTTTATAAGCTGTATAACAAAATCCCAGCTGAAGTTAAACCATCCCAACCCGTATCCAAAGTAACCTTTGCGGGAGATTTCGAACCCGATTTTACCCTTCTCTTAAGAGAAAGAAGAGGGGCTACCCTAACCTAAATTCAGGATGATGCTGTGGAAATCGAATCTAACATGATGGCTTCTGGCAAGTTGAAAGCTAAGGTAGAAATGGGAAAACAAGAAACCAGATGTTTCAGGGAACAAATCGGACCCTCAGGGTCTAATAGATCCACAGACGACAACATGGATGATATGGCTAGGGTAATTAAGGAATTGTCAAATAAAATTTATAGGATAGAGCTAGATCAATATAAGGCCGATCCTTTCATTAAAAGGAAATTCAGGAGAAACCCCAATCTTCAAAATCAACAAAGACAGACTAAAAATGAAGATCAGAAAATTCAAACCCCTTTAAAAAATGAAAATTTTATAGGAGGAAATGACCTGGATTTCGAGGGTCTGGAAGAAGATGTGAAAAATTTGGGTGACGATTGCACTCAACCTTATGTAACTCAAGAATATTATGAGAAGTATTTAAACACACAACAACCCTCAGATACAAATTATGACATAAACAATATAGATGTCCCTGACTATCAAGAAGTAACTGATTTGATAATGGCTGAAGTTCAACCTAGATATAACCTAAGGTCTAAAAACTAATCTGCATTGATTTCTCAACCCAAGAAAATCCTCCCTAGAGGTGAAGAATACGTGCCATCCCCAAAAGAGACTGAAACATCTACTATTAAAATAAAAGGGGTAGACTTGTTGGATCCTAAAACCAAGGAGGTTGAGACTCAAACAAGGGAATTCAAGATAGCTGAGGCACCCACACTGGTAAATAAACTCACGAGTAATAAATCAGATCAGACAAATAAGTTGGAGAAGAGAGAGTTTGAGATTTCAACCAGAGAAACAGACAAAGGTAGTGGTGGTTTTAGTTTTGAAAATGAGATAAATAGGATCAAAATACTGATCCCTCTAGTTGAATTAGCAAAGAATCCTGCATATCGTAAGCAGATAACAAAAGTGATAGGTTGTTTGGATCAAGAAAGTCAATCAGACATGATAAACTTGGAATATGATAAGCCCAATATCACTTTTGGTCCACATTTCGAGGGTGCCAGAGACACTGTCGCTCCTTTCTATATCACCCTAAATGTGCATGATCGATTGCTGCATAACTGCATGCTAGACTCTAGAGCTTCACATAATGTGATGCCCAAGACTATTATGGATAGATTAGGCCTCAAGATCACTAGGCCTTATGGAGATCTCTACTCTTTCGATTCGAGAAGAGTTAAGTGCATGGGTATGATAAAGGATTTAGTAGTCACCCTTGCACATGTCCTAGTCAAAAGCATCCTGATGGATGTAGTTATTTTTTATATCCCCCCAAAGTATGGCTTACTGCTATCAAGTTCGTGGGGAGCCAAATTTGGGGGGTCCCTCCAACTGGACATAAATTACACCACAATTCCTGTGTTTGGTGGACAACTTACTCAGTTATACAGAGAAACGAGGTTAGCCTATACAGTGAGTGATCCTAAGAATCCTAACAATTTTCCTGTTTACATTGCTGATCAAGATATGGGAAATTGCATTTTGTCTTTTGATGATGGTATATATAACTGCACAGAAGAAAATTACATAGATGAGAAAGAATCAGAAAATATGCATAGCACTGGGATATGGAAAAAAAAAATTGATGGTGCCTTGTCATGTGAAGGAGCGGGTGGAGGGGTACTTTTTGTGACACCTGAAAATAAATTTGTTGTCCCCTTCTCTTACAGGCTTCAATGGGATATAGACTACACCAACAATGTATGTGAGTATGAAGCCTTAATATTAGGATTGGAAGCTGCCATGAAGCTGAACATAAAGAACCTAGAAGTATATGGAGATGCAAAGTTGATAGTCAAACAAATAAATTGACAATACCAGGCCGAGCACCTGAGATTGATATCATACAGAAATTGTGCCTAGGATATAATGGAAAATTTCTTCTCATTTGTAAATATCCACTTCATCCCACGCATCGAAAATTTGCAGGTTGATTCGTTAGCCAAGGAAACCTTGACTTTCGATCCCCCTATAGCTTTTAAATTAAAATACCACATAGAGGTAAGGTACAAACCATCTATCCTGAACAACATAGATCACTAGCAGGTTTTCAAGGATGAGGAATAGATCAGGGAATTCCTCGAAGCAGTGGGCGACTTCTCTGAAACTCACATTGATCAAGAGAATCAAAATGATCACATATGGATCATGCAAGAAGGAGAAGACCCTCAAGAGTTACAGGAAAAGATTGCAAATCATCGGATGATGGTTCTAAAGAACTATCACATTCCAAAAGGACTAATCCCCCTAAAGAGATTGTTCGATCAGAATGACATACCCTTGAAATCCACCCTACAACCCCAACCAGAGGAGGTTGAAGACTGTGATGTAGGGAACAAAGAAGAACCTAGGATGGTAAAAATTTCAAAGTACCTTCCTCCTGAGGTAAAAAGCAAGTATAAAGACTTGCTAGGACAGTATAAAGATGTTTTTGCTTGGTCTTATGAAGAGCTGAGAACATATGACACCACTGTAATCGAACACAAGATACCCCTAAAACCTGGTGTCAAACCCTTTCAACAAAAAATTTGACAGATCAACCCTATTTTATTGCCCGTGGTTGAAAAGGAAGTTAAAAAGCTCTTGGATGCAAAAATAATAGTACCTCTGAGATATTCCGATTGGGTAGAAAACCTGGTCCTGGTTAGAAAGAAGAGTGGGGAGATTAGACTGTGTTTTGATTTTAGGAATCTGAATAAGTCCTCCCTCAAAGATAACTACCCTCTACCCAAAATGGATCACATTTTAGAAAAGGTAGTTGGGGTAAATAAAATGTCAATGATCGATGGTTTCTCTGGGTATAATCAAATTGTCATAAATGAATTAGATAAAGAGAAAATAACCTTCACTACCCCTTGGGGTACTTTTATGTATGATAAAATGAAATTTGGTCTAATGAATGCAGGTACTACTTTCCAACGTGACATGGACATTTCTTTCATTGACGAAAAGGATAAATTTGTGGTCATTTATCTTGATGATCTAACTGTTTTTTCTAAATCTGATGAAGATAATCTAGTACATCTCAAGCAAACGTTTGAGAAATGTCATAAGTTTGGTCTGTCTTTGAATCCCAAAAAGTCCCACTTCGCCATGCAAGAAGGTAAACTCTTGGGCCATATTGTGTCTCGAGATGGTATTAAAATCGATCCTAAAAGAGTTGAGGCTATAAATACTATAAATATTCTTAGGAATGTAAAAGAAATTCAGTCATTTTTAGGAAAAATAATTTTTTTGAGGAGATTTATTCTGAACTTTGCTGAAATTGTGAAATTGATCACAGCTTTGCTAAATAAAAACAACGAAGTGAAATGGACAGCAGAAGCCAAAGCGGTGTTTGCACACACCAAGAAAGTCATAAGCGAGGTACCTATACTGGTAAGCCCTGATTTTCTAAAAAAATTTCTTATTTTCTCGTTTGCCTCCGAACACACAATCATCGTGGTACTCCTCCAAAAAAATGAAGAAGGTTTCGAACAACTGATAGCTTTTTTTAGCAAGAGTCTCAGAGACATAGAACTTAAATACGATATAATGGAAAATAAAATGTATGCTATGGTGAAGGAGTTGAAAGCATTCAGAACCTATGTGTTGCATTCCAAGATAATCGTGTATGTACCTACCAATTCTGTAAAGGATATTTTGGTTCAGCTTGACAGTGATGGAAAAAGGGGATGATGGCTTGCCAAAATTCAAGAATTTGACCTACAATTAAAACCAACGAAATGGGTAAAAGGACAATGTTTGGCCAAACTCTTAGCATAATCAAATTTCAGAGCTCTTAGTATAAATGAACTACAGGGATATGAAGAAGGTGTGGACATGAACAAGTTTGATGAGCCAACAAGCGCAATCAGAATCGAAGCGAAGTTTGTCTCATCAGACTAGTACAAAAACATAGTGTCATATCTGACGACATTGAAATGCTCGAGTGATTTACCCCCATCCACAGCTAGAACGCTAAAATTACATGCGGTCAAATATTGTATATCTAATAATCAATTATATTGGAAGGACCCACTAGGTTTCATGTTGTTCTATTTAGTCGAATCAGAAACAGAGAGGGTGATAAGTGAATTTCACGAAGGATTCTGTGGGGGACACCATGCTTGGAGGGCAATAGCTTATAATATCCTAAGGGCAGGGTATTATTGGCCAAAACGTTTCTTAGACATAAATGCCAAAGTTAGAGCATGTAACCCATGTCAATTGTTCGCAGGCAAGCATAAACTCCCAGTGCTACCATTGGTGCCAGTCAAAATGGAAGCCCATTTCCAACAATGGGGACTAGATTTTATAGGTGAAATCAACCCCCATTCTAGCGCTCAACACAAATGGATCCTGACTGGCACAAATTACTTCACTAAATGGGTGGAGGTTATTCCAACTAGAAGGGCAACATATTCGGTGGTAATAGACTTCTTGGAAGACAACATTTTGTCTAGATTTGGCTGCCCCCAAAAAATAGTCACGGATAATGCCCAGGCTTTCAAATCTATGGCTATGATCAGCTTTTGCCAGAAATACAATATCGTACTTGGTCATTCCACAGCTTATATCCCCAAGGAAATGGACTATCCAAGTCTTCAAACAAAAGTTTGATAAATGTAATTAAGAAAGTGTTGGACATTAATAAAAAATCTTGGCATGTGCATTTGAAATACGCCTTATGGGAAAATCGGATAGGTACGAAAAAATCCATCGGCACCTCACCTTTCCAAATGGTGTACGGGACCGACATGGTATTATCGATAAATATATCACTCCCCGTGATGAAATTATGGAAAGATAAGAAAGAAGAACCGAATCATGTTACCAGAAGGATAAATCAGTTAATTGAAGTGCAACAACATAGGGTCGAAGTAGATGAACGATTGCAGAAATACCAAGATGATATGAAAATGTTATTTGACCGTAAGGAAAAAGATAGAGAGTTTCTCTCGGGCGATTTGGTCTTGATATGGGATTCTAGGAAGGAAGACTCAGAGAAACACGGTAAATTTGATCATATTTGGTATGGACCATTTAGAGTCGCAGTTCCCGAAGGAAAGAATTCATTTCTATTAGAAAATCTGGACGGTAAAATCTTCAATGCCCCTGTCAACGAGCGTTATTTAAAACATTATATGCAATAACTGGTTCCCAAAAAATTCCCAATGTAATATGCTGGTTTGTGTTTTATTTTTTCATAATTTCTTTTTGGTAAGTGCACTTCCACCAATAATTAATTAGGTCGGTGATTTTTGTAGAAATAGAAATACATAATTTTCAATACAAAAAAAAATAAAAAAATATATATATATACCTAATACTTTTCGCATTTTTCCCTTTCAGGATTCCAATTTGCAGCCAAAAAGAGAGAAAAGAGTAAAAAGAAGGTCCTATATCGAAAAATAAATTCGCCAAAATAGGTGATAGACAAGGTTTTATGTTATTATGAAATGGTAAGGTAAAGGTATGAATTCTTGAGAATTTTATTGTTCTAACAAAGATTTTCAGAACACCGCAATGGTCTCATGAATATAATTTTTTCACTTGAATGTTTATTAAAAAAGAACAACTACTCGCTCTGGCTCCTAAGAATTTTCACTTAAAACAAAGATAGGAGGTAGTTAAAATAAGCAGAGAAAATAAAGCCTCTCCGAAAAGGGATTTCAAGAGTCAGTTTTAATTTTTGACCCTTGTCTTTCAGTTTAATGATCTCTATCCATCACCCTTCTTTCTATTCTCAAATTTACCTTCCTAAAAATCCAAACATCTTATCGGGTTTTCATATAGGGGAAGAAGAGATGATGTGTTAACTTTGAAAGTTGCAAAGAAGATTTTGGAAAGTAAGCTAGTCTTCACAACTCCTCAGTCTCTTACTAAACAAAGTGATGCATAGCTTAATCCTGACTATTCTAGGTTTTTCAACAGTTTCGAAAGATTGAGGCTTGCTCAAAGGAAGACCCCTAGAAATAATTTTTTCCCCTTTTCCCTGCAGGCTAAGGTGTGGTGAAAGTTAAGAGAGGATTGGTACCGAGTAATCAAAGTAAGTTAACAGACCTCCATTGAAAAATATTATGCAGATATCACCCCTCATACAAACTGATTTCCCCCACTTCATGTTCTAAAATGTAAATTATAGGATAAATGGTGAAAGGAAAGTCAAATTTAATTATCCATCTAGTCCAAAAAAAATGATGAAAGGAAATTTAGAAATGATTTCCCTCGTCTCAGCATTTAAATGCATAAATATATATCGAAGTGGTGAAAGGAAATTCAGTAAAAAGGGCTAGATAACTTTACCAGGGTACTGAGCAGGCCTGCTAGCAGTGAAGCATTGTCTGAGATATATGTAAGGCTATTATACGTGAATCTCAATCTACTCTGGTAACCAATTTTTCTCGAAACCGAATCTACATACTAAGTTCAGACAGGGCTCCCCGATTAAAAATATGTAATAAAATTTGTTTGATGCAAACCAAAATCCACAAGATCTGTTAGATTTCCAAGGACTATCTTGATTGTCCTAATGCAGACCTGAATTCAGTAAAGAGAAAGAGAAAGTCATGAAAGGGACTGCAGCTGAGTGTGAAACGTATTTGAGTTTTGAAAATCTTTTCACAAGTAAAAGACAAAATATTTTTTTCCCTCTGTATCCTTTTCCTAGGAACATTTTCGCTGGAATAAAGCCATTGACTCCATTCACCCAATACATGCACGTGGTCTACTATTCTTCTCGTCTTGTAGGAAGATGGGATCCCTAGTTGGAGCCTATGTTGGAGCCACCTTTTTCAACTGGTTTAAATGTAATTTTCAAAGTCAAATGTTGGTCTTTAAGTTCTCTTTCGCTTCATGACATTTACCAATTAAAAGTC
>SNQJ01S0070752.1:31930-47464 GCA_010110895.2 Picea sitchensis
TGTTTACCGCCTTCACCTTCTTCTGACATCTGTCTTCCACCCAACCTCTCTCCTTCCCCTGTCACATCTCGACTCTCCATGTCACGAACTCCGAAATAGATCTTGGTTGTTAGTGCCTTCCTCCAACTCTCGACGATGTGACCACAACCTATGTCCACTCACTAATCATTTGAGCGCTTCGCTCTTCAGATCAACAGTCCATGATCCATGGTGATCGGACGACTATCCTCCGCCCCAAAACTTCATCTTTCAGGACTTTGGGGGAGTGTTGATACTAAAAATCCTGAAACTAAACTCCTGGAGTGATGTCACTCGATGACGTGTCGTGATCCGTGTGGCTGCCACATGTCCTTGCTGACGTAGGTTGCCACCTGTCCTTGCTAACGTGGTTTGTCATGCTCTACCTCCTAGATATGACGACCCAGATTTGTCTTTGATCCAATGACTAGGATTATTTAGTGATTTCGCATATAGCGAGTTCGAGAGGTTAGGGAACCCTGTTCCTTTGAATTTCTAGTTAGCGAAGGGATGATCTTTTGCCACATATCCTTCTTGGATCGATGGTCTTGAGTTGTCCTTGATCCAATGGCTGAGATTATATCATGAGTTGGAAGGATAGAGCACCTTGTGCCTTTGAACTTTTAGTCAGCGAAATGTCGATCGCTTGCCATGTGTCCTCTGGATTCAACGACCAGGATCATTTCGCGATCTTGCATATTGCGAGTTCGAGGGGTTAGAGCACCTCCTTCCTTTGAATTTCTAGTCAGCGAAATGTTGATCTATTACCACGTGTTCTACCCAAAGATGGATGGTCCTCCTACTTTCAAGATTTTGTAAGCCTGCTTCTCCTTTCACTTTAAAGAATGTGCAGGTTCTCCTGGATCCAACGACGGTCGGACCCCGTGCTCGGATCTAACGCCCGAGATCTATTCTCGTCTACTGCGTGATACTCCTCTCTGAATGCAGATCTGACGGCCATCGGGGATTATGAATGAGATCCAACATTCATTGTTTCTCCTCCTCTGCCATTATCGTTGCGCTGTTGATCGTGCTGATCTTTGCCATCGTTGTTCTTGCCATCAATGACAAGCTCACTCCTAACTGTAAACCTGCCAACATCTCTGTACATTTCGTTATTATATCTCTGCTCTCATTTCGTGCTGAAAATAATAAGGATCAGACTTCCATATTCTAGTCCAACAACTTGCAAACGGTGCCAAAACGTCACTTTAGAAGAGGGATGATGTCACTTTAGGGTTTCTTATGTGCACTTTTAAAGTTAAATTTCAATTTTTTAATGTAAATGGGAAAATTAAGGGTTTTTGACCCCTTAATTTGTGGTTTACCCTAAAATTGATTAAACAAACACTTTAGGAGGATTTTTGTAAATAAGGATCACTTCTATTTCATTTTCATCATAGCTCTCCCATTGTGAGAAGACTAGTGACTGAAATTTGCACCCTACTTGGGAAATTTGGTATATTTTTCTTGTGAAAATGATTTTTGGTGATATATCTTGGTGAAGTTTTTAGTTAAGGTGGTGCACACCTTTTGGAGACTTCTTCTCTTGCTTATGAATGGTAATTTCTTGGTGAACTAGGGTTTGATCTTGTATCTCTCTTGGAATTGGTAAGGAAAAACTGCAATTGTTAGTTCTTCTTGCTTGTTTCATGATTATTGTTGGTTGAAACCCTAGGAGGAGTATAAGTGCATACACCCTCCATTAAAATTCATCTCATTTGCTATTTTACAAGTCATTTATTGCGAGGTTGATAGGAGGAGTACAAGGGTGTACACCCTCCTAGATATACTTTAGTTTGATTTGCATGCCACAAGGATTAAGCGGATTTACACCCCTAGAGATTTTGTTGATCTAAATCATGATTTTCAAGACTCCATTCACCCAAATTTTAAAGGCACTAATCTGAAGTTTGCATTGGAGAAATAAATTGTTTGCACTGGTAAACATGATTTAGTGAGATATTGATATTTTTTAAGTTGGGATCTATTCTTGATGATTTGAGGTTGTTATGGCCTCTAGGGAGTCTAGGTTTTCTTGGTCTTATTGAATCTATAACTAAACAAAATATACAACCATTAGGGCTGTAGAAAATTACTCTCTTTTTTATTTATAACTCACATTTCAACCATCAAAATTTGCTAGCAAGCTGCCATAATAATCTACTAGTCTTAATGCACTTTTTGGGTGGTTTACTTCTACTTTTTGTGGGTTGAAATTTTCTACTGTAGCAATAGTATGCTACAACCATAAGGATGATAATATATCTCTGCAATAATTGTTTATAACAACCTTATTTCATTGCTAAAGTGTCATGATTTCATACTTGAGTTACTCTAGTTATTGCTAGCTTATCTCTTGCATCATTTACCTGACTTTTAGCATATTGTAGCAGATTTAATAATCATTTACTTGCTGATATATATTTTTGTTGACTGTTGCAAATAGGGATAACAAGCTTAAATTTCTTGTCCATTGGATATTTTATCTTATATCTCATCTTTTCTTGTGTCTCAGGAAGGTACAATCATCTTCTGCAGGTACTCAATTTCCTTGGAAACTATTAACCACTTCTGAGACTCTTTTCCAATCTATCTTACACTTAGTATATTGACCTATAGAGGCATCACTTCCATCATATCAATTTTCATCTCATTTCCCCCTAGGGTCACCCGAGACTCCCCCCTTGTGTTGGATTATTCCTTCACTAAAGAGAGGGGAGGGTTTATATGAGGTGACAGTGGGTAAAATATTCCATCATTATTTCCATCCCATGGATTGGGTCAGACTTTTCCCAACCTACAGTTTGTGCGATAACAAGGCCCAAATGACATTTTTTTGGCTCAACAAAATGGAATGTGTACTCCTCGGCTAGACCTTTCCGAAGAGGTGCCTAGCGCCCTAAATGGAGATTGTATGCAAAAGTTTCACCTCCAGAAAGTTGACATATCAACTACCCCCTTCAAGGCCCATAAACCTTTTGTCGTTTTATTTTCGGGTTTAGGATTTTGGATGTTTAGGGTTTTATCATTTTTCTTTATGTTAAGAAGGCCTTTTGAGCCTCATTGTAGTCATCTTCTTGTGAATGCATGTAGCCGTCACATCTCTTCTCAGAGATAAGCTAGCACAATTCTAGTGAGTTCATTTCACTCTGTATTTTCTTTTACAATCTTTTCATATTTCATTCTTTAATGGAAATTGAGTATTACTATATCTCTATTTTTTTGTCTTATTTCCGTGTTTCATTTTGTTCTCTCATCATCCAAGCTACCATGTCACTCTGCCTCTCATAGTTTGGTAACAAGAATTTTTTGATTAAGGGTATTATGCAACCATAGTTCAAAGATTCTCTTAACATTTTCAAGACTACTCCAAGACTAAATCTAGCAAGGTTTACCATTTGCACAGATTGTTTTCAAAACCCATACTTTTATTCCTACATATTCTTGTCACTACAAGATGGGGATACATATTCCTACAACTAGATATTTTCACGGCAGAGTCACTATTATTTATACTCCTACAAGTAGATCCATTACCCCTTATCATCTATAACATAAATTTTTGTAAGCTACAAGCCTACAATTGTGCCCTCATTATCCCAAAGATTGTGATTCAAAATGATAAGTTATGATCCTGTAGTAGAATGTTTTTGAGAATTCCAACATTGATACCACCCTATAGTTAAGGTTACCAATCCAAAACCATTTCAAATATCACCATTCTATTATACGCTTGTAACTATGTTGAAGTCATTATGAAGAAAACAAGAAGGTTTCACTGAAATTATAAGTTGTTGACCTATCATAACATACAATCTGTCTATACATGCCCGAGTTCACTGTTAAGAACCAAATATCAATATAGCATAGAAAAACCTCAGAATAAGTATTCAACGCCTTGAAAAAGACATAATTTCAGATAATAAGCCTCTTTGAGGGGGAAACCTCCTTTTACACCACATAAATGTTCAAGTACAAGACGATTCAAAATGAAAATGTCTCCTTGGTATATATAGGAGACTAGGAGGTATAATTACAACTAATGGAATAAAGCCAACATAAATAAAATAAAATTACTAATGTAATATGCCCTAGTTAAGGGGTAGTGAGCCAATATTAGGGCTTAGCATGCCCCTCCCCTTGAGACAAGTGTTGTTCGCAACACTTGAGTAACTCTGGATGATTCTGTATAAAAGACTCATCTTCCCAAGTGGAATATTCAGCCGATAGTTCCCTCCATTTAATGAGATACTCTGAAATGGATCTATTCCTCAACTGGCGAATTCTTGTGTCAGTGATGGATTCAGGATCCAATATGATTTTTCCTTACTCGTCAAGTTCTGGTAATATAGTTTGAATTGGGATCTTGTCACCTATAACCTTTTTGAATTGGGATCTTGTCACCTATAACCTTATATTTAATCATGAAACATGGAAAACTAGGTGTACCGCAGACAGGAACCTCCAATTTGTATGCCATAGTACAAATCTTTGCAACACCTTATAAGGGCCATAGTAATTTGGTGATTTATTATCCTTCTCATTTTGTTTGAGGGACGTCTATTTGTATGGTTGTATTCTTTAAAAACACCCAATCCCTACTTCATAACTTCTTTCACCACGATGTTGACCTGCTTGTTGTTCTGTGCTTATATTGTGCCATACGTTGTCCTTAAGATTTGGATAACTTGTTGTCGATGTTCACGTGATCTCCACTACTTGAACCTTAGATTTCATTTTAGAGAAGAAGCATGGAAGGAGGGTGGTATCCATAGAGTTCCATAGCCATTTTTGTTGCAGATGAAAGAAAGGTTATACCCAACATATTCCACTAAGGTAACCATTTGAACCATTATAAGGTTTGTTTATCGAGACAAAGTAATGAAGGCTTAGACATTTGGTTCACTATCTTGGTTCATTGTCCATGATTGAGGGATGATAGGATGAACTAAGGAGTCACCTTGAGTACCCAACAAGAAAATAATTTTGTCCAAAATGTCCAATGGATCTCTGGCTACTCTACAATAATTCATTACATACAGCTTTTGAACTCCGTCTCTACAGGAATGCTGCCAACTGCACTATCTTTGAAGGGGATGAGAGAGAGTGCACAGCAAGCACATCAAGTACTCCTTACTTCAACAACTCACCATGATGATACTCTTCCTAGGAATTCAGCAGAATCCCATGATGAAATCCATGGAAACCTCCCTCCCAAATATTGGACTTTTGGGATGGATAATGGTTGTAAAAAGACTTGGGGTCTTAATTGTTTCCACTTTATTTGTTGGCAAACCAAACATTCTACTACAAAACTTTTAAAGACGGGCTTTTAAGGCCATCCAAAAAAATCCTTCTTGACTCTGTAGTAGGTTTTCAAAAATCTCGAGAGGCCTCCTACTAGAGAGGGTGTGCACCCATTAAAAATTCCTTTTGTTTGAGTTGGGAGTTCTTACATAAATATAAGCTGACTTTGTACCCATAGTGAATCATTTTTCCATGTAAATGGGAGTCTGATGTAATCGGAATCCTGCAATAACCTTTGAATGAGAGTCCACACTTTTCATCATTCTTCCATTCATCCCTTTCTTTGGTTTCTATTATCCAATTGGGTTGATGATCGAGTTAGCATAGAGAAAGGCCTCAACATCTTCATCCTTTTCTTAAGAGTGCATCTGCCAAAACATCTTTCTTCCCCTTTTTACAGACGATCTCAAAATCATAACCTTAAATATCTTTTTTACTCATTTTTGTTGTTCTTCTGTAGGTAGTCTTTGTTCCAAGAAGCATTGAAGACTATCATGATCTATCTTGAACTTGAATCTCCTCGCCTATTAGGTAAGGGATACCATTTCAATGTAATGTAGTATCACTACTTCCTTCTCAAAATGGGTTTGTGTAAGTCCTTTCCCTTTGAGTGGTTGGATCTTCAAAGCCGTGGTCTTCCTTCTTTCCTTGTATTAGGACAACATCAATTCCATTTCTCAAGGAATCACATCTCCACACAAAGGTTTTGTGAATTTCGAGTGGTCAAGATAGAGCTTTGTAATACGACCTTTTAAGTTGTTCAAAAGATTTAGTTTCCCTCCCCTGGAGTCAAGGAAAATGCATCCTTCTTAGTTAGTGCCATTAAAGGTTAAGTATTCTTCCATAGTGTCAACAAACTTGCGGCAATAACCTATCAAACCCAAAAATCTCAGATCTCTTTTAATGTTTTGGGGAATCACTCCAATCCATCATGGACTTGCTTGTTAGGGTCTACCTTTGAGTACCTTCATGAGATACACATGAATTCCAAATAGCCTACCTCCTTCACCTAAAAGAAACATTTGGATGGTTTTGCATATATAGTTGTTGCTCCTTTTAGTAGGTTGTAGCACCTTGTCAACATGTTGCAAAATGATCCTCCCAAGACTTACATAGATTAGTGAGCATCAGAAAAATATCAACACAAAATTTTTGAAGGAAGGCTTGTGGAATTCATCAACCCTTGGAATGTGGAAGGTGTGAATTTAAGTACAAAAGGTACACTTCAAAAATTTCATAATGGCTTTCATGAGTTCGTAATGCTATTTTGGGATATCTTCTTCCTTCATTCTGTATTACATGATGATAATTGAATGGAGATCCAATTCTTTGAAATAGATTGTTCCATGTAGTTCATCCAATAATTCATCAATGACGGGAATCAAAAACTTATCTTTATTAGTCATCTTGTTGAGCTCCCTATAATCCGGACACATACGACATGAGCTATCTTCTGAATACCATTACCACTGCAGTAAGAACTTTGGCTAGGTCTAATAATAATGCCAACCTATAACAATTCTTCAACCATACCACTCTACTCTTCCAAGTATAATGGTATCCAGATGGTTCTGATATAGATAGAACACTCCTGTGAATTAGGGTGAATTTCTACGATCATGATTCTCGGAGTGGGTAATAATCACTCCTTTAAAATATTTTCAAATATTTTTGAATGTTTATCAATGATCCTTGAGATCTTGAGGAATAGATGGCTTAGATGTTTTGAAAATATAATAAGCATAGTTGTGCAATAACACACTGATTCCCTTTCAATAATAATTTATCATGCCATTAGAGCTTATCACCCACTGGCTCTCTGCAGGATACCTCTTAACTCAATCTATTTTCCTCCCAATGAAAATTTCATGAAAAGTTCTGAAAATTAAAAGCCAGTTCCTAATGATTGTAACCATTTGATTCTAGTACAACATCTGCACCACCAAGGGGTATAGCAATCATTGGATTATTCTTTACATATTCCCTAAGGTAAGATTGATCTTATTTCATTTTCCAAAGTAATTGATAGTTCCTCCATCTGTAAATCACATTTGAAACTGTAACTGGATATACAAAGCAATTGAGATCTTTGATAATTTATAGTGTATGAAATTATAAGTATTGGTTAGAATCAATTATGACTATTACCTTTTTCTTTGATGTATCCCCATCTCTAGAGGGCTCTTGATATGCTAATTCCAAACCAATGCATTGGCATGATATCATAGAGTCAACTCTTCTCGGATGGGAATTTCTTCCATGCTTCATCTTGAGATGGTCTCCTTGTTCTTGTTCTTCTTCCTTTCACAACTCATGTAGAATAATTTCTCTCACCACATCTCTATGTCCCTTACTATACTTAATACTACAATTAAAGCATAAACCTTTGTTTTCTCTTTCCTCCAATTGTTGAGGTGTCAACCTTGTAGGTTGAGGTGTTTTAGAAGAAGGAGCATTATTCTCTCTATAGATGTTAGGATTGGTCCTTCTAGTAGCCATAGCCATATTTTTACTTTCAACATCTCTTGCCACTCTAAATGCATTCTCCAATGATTTAGGTTCCCAAAGGCGAACCTCATGTTGAATGTTATCCTTTAAAGTTCCTATGAATACATCAATCAAGTGCTCATCTAGAATATTTGTTACCTTTATATTCAATCTTTGGAATTTCTCAATGTGCTCTGTAACTGAACCCTTTTGCTTGAGATCCATCAATTGGATATAGAAGGTATTGCTCCTTGTATCCTCATAGTGTGCTATCATTTCTTCCGTGAAAATTGTCCAAGTGATGAGTGATTTGCGAGAACAAATCCATCGATACCATACAAATTGATTGGGTTCTAAATATAAAGGAGCAATTCATACTTTTTTTGTTTGTAGAACATTATGTAGATCAAATAATTGCTCCATTTGAAGTATCCATGTGATTAGGTCCTTGCCATAAAACTTCCTCATATCGATCTTAGGAACATGGTTGGTCTTCAACCCAAAGTTGGAGTTTCTCCATTCTGGATTCACCTTCCTTGTGTCCTCATCATGACTTTCATGGGATAAATTTTCACTTTCAGGTGTCCACTCTATTAGGAAGTTTTTCAATCCTTCCATGATTTCCCTTTTTAAACCATCCATCTTAGTATTTATTGCCTCAAACTTAGCTTCCATTGAATCCATCATCTCTTGTAGTTCATATTTTGTTACTAACTTCTTTTGTAAATCATTTACATCCCTACGCATTTCTTCACCTTCATCAAGAGTACATGTAGGATTTTCTGGAGGCTTATTTGGTGTAGAAGTTCCCTTTTTGGGTGGTATGTTGGCCATGTATCACTTTTGAACCTTGATTTTGAGGTGGTTTTGCTAGACAACATTTCTTCTGCTGTATATCCAAAGTTTCGACCCTTCTTGGTATGAAACTTTTTTTTTTGTAGTTCTTTGATATTTCTTCTCTGCAATGCCACAGGTCTGATCAAAATTGGATGTGCCAAATGAAATTTACAGTAACTTCCCCACAACTTGCTGATTTTTGGCCTTTCCAGGAGATGTAACTTGTATAGTGTGTCCCGCACAAAATAATTGATATAAAATTCTAAAACTTGTACCATAAATACTACAGACTGTAAACTATCCAATGCAATCAATATCGCTCAATTTGGATACTCTAGGAAGAAGTTATGATTGTTTTACCTGGAACACCTTCTTGAGACTAGTCAATAGGATTAGTCAGATACCCTATCTTCCACAGGGTGTAGCTAAAAATGTATGATGACCCAGAAGCTAAAATATTTACCACAGATACCTTACTAATTTCTGTAAATATCCTCCAGACTTCAGGGTCTGAAACATTACAGAATTTTTTTTATAGCGAACATTCCGCAATGACTCAGTTCAGGATGATTCCAGAACTCTAACTTGCACAGGTTGTATCTCCGAAAGTATAAGGCCTGAGGAGCTGAAATATTAACCCAACATACCTTGTTCTGTCTACTAAATATCCTCGAATCCATTCCTTTTGAAACATTGTAGAAAAAAAGTTATATCGAAAATTCCAAGGTGTCTTAGATGTAGCAGCGAAACCCCAAGACCTTGAGCTCTGATGCCATATGTTAAGAACCAAATATCAATATAGCATAGAAAAACCTCAGAATAAGTACTCAATTCCTTGAAAAAGATATAATTTCAGATAATAAGCCTCTTCGAGGGGGAAACCTCCTTTTACCCCACATAAATGTTCAAGTACAAGATGATTCAAAATGAAAATCTCTCCTTGGTATATATAGGTGACTAGGAGGTATAATTACAACTAATGGAATAAAGCCAACATAAATAAAATAACATTATTGATGTAATATGCCCCAGTTAAGGGGTATTGAGCCAATATTAGGGCTTAACATTCACACGACCATTTTTTGAATATTATGGTATCATAACCCATTAAGAATCAAGATTTGAATCTCACATAATGTGATTATGATTATTTAGAGGGAGAATTGACCCAAAACACAACAACCATAAGTATGACGACTCTAAAACAAGGAATGCATTGCTATGATCACCATCTACTCATCTCATTTCACCTCATAATGTGCTATTATTATTCTCGAATCGTGATTCGATAACACTATACTGGTGGTCTAAGGAACCATTCCATTAGTACTCTAACAATTAAACCTTCATTACCAAAAATATAGAGAAAATAACTCTCTTGCACACCAATAGAAATCACATCGACTTGATCAATTAAACTCGATTTTTGAACAATCCCACATATCATACCTATGATTGATCTACACCAGGCATATCTATGAGTTTATTGTAGTGAACAATTGAAGTTTAATAGCATCATGGGGGGAATACAAATCAAGCAGAACCCGATAATGTTGACGCCTTGTCTGCTGATCTAGAGGCCCTAGTATTTTTTATCAGGCTTGGGTGGCTTGAATTCTTCAGATGATCCTAAATTAATGTTGGAATTTGCAAATTCATTTGATGACGATCAGGCTGAAGTCTTAGGGCTCATTGTTAAGGTCATAGATATATCTATTGCATAAGAAACTAGGTAACCCAAATATGGAGAAAAATGGTCCAAGAAAATGATTTCAGGAAAGGAGTGCCAAGGGGGTTACTTGTTTCACCATGGAAAGAAGTGTCCTTCCATCTAAAAAAAATCATAACCTGCGAGGGACAATTCAACATGGTTTACTACTACCACATCAGACTCATGCTTCATTTGAAGCATCAACAATACCTTTAATCTTCCTTTATTCCTTCTAAAGAGCATCTCCAAGATGGATACCATAGCCTAGAGAATACTAGAACTTGAAAACTGTCTATATCATCATGGTTTAATAAAAAATATTATCTTGAGTGAGCTAAGGGAGAAAGGATGGGATTGGGATATGTTTATGATAGGAAGAGTAATCAAAATAAACCCAAAGCCAAGGTTTTCTCACCATCTGTGCACCAGAGTATGAGGAGATTGAATAAGGGTGAAGCCTCAATCATTGAATATGTTATGACAAGATCAAGATCATGATCACGATTAGATAGAAATGAACTCCTTCCTTGAAGGACAAGAGGGATGGCTCAAGCTATCAATGAATTGGAGTCAGATCAGTGCAAGGAGGCTAGAACCCCGAACCACATAGAAAATGCACCAATGCCTAATGCTACTGAATTGGGATCATATTCATGTGGATAAGGTGAAACTCTATAACTTGGTAATGAAATAGATGATGAAGCTTATGTTCAAATGAAAGAACCCATGAAGACTAGCATCTAGGAGGGAATGGAACATGCATCCTCCAATTCTCTTCTTTGCACCTCTAGTTATACGTTCCTATAGGTAATTATTAAACATAAAGTTTATTTAAGAAATACAGAAACATATAAGCATAAATAGAGGTGAAAATAAGAAAACTCTGTTATAACAACACCATTCACAATCTCTTATCTACCAACTCAAAGAAACATGTCAAATGAACAAAATAGAATAAGAACCATGAATTCATTACAAAGTAGCCAACAATAAAATAATATAATCTTATAGTGGTATTCATGAAAACATAAGCACTAAAATAAGTTCACATTATATACATCATAACACCAATTCTTCTCTTCAAAAATGGCCACGAGGGCTTCTTCTCATATTCTCAAATGAGTTCTCAAACTTACAATTAACAAAAAACCCTTTCTACACTGAATTCAAGAACTTATAAATTCTTCAAGTTGTAGTTGCTTCTTAGAGATTCTTTACTTCCCTTTTTGTAATTATAACCTTTCAACTTCATTTTCCTTAATTTTTTCCTAAAAACTATATGAGATTACACTTGATTTATAAAATGATTATAGTCGACCTTATCCCTTGTCTTGAACATTGGCAACCCAAATTTCATGTTGGGATGAAATAACTAGGACACGTTTGAAAATCAACTGCTCAAAATAAACTTCATACGATATTAAATCCCTAGTCATCTGCCCCATATCTCTTTTTAAGGTACTTAAGAAATAATTAATTTAATTTTTCCCTTTAGAAGGGAAAACGATGTGTTCCTTTAGAACTTATTTAGTAATTTTGGGATTCATATCGATTACACTCCCTTTATTTTTTTATGTTGTCTTCTAGCTCACTCAAAATATCGACCATGGGCCTAGGTGCACCCATATCTCCCAATGGTGGAAGATGGAATATCTCAATGAATTTATCCGTAGAAAGGTACATGCATTTGTAATAGTTCACTTAGTGCATCCTTCTCTTCAGTGTTCAACTTCTTTAGCTCATCCATGCTAAGTTGGACTCTATATAACACCACTTCATTATCTTTGTTTTTTTCTAAATATGTGAGGAATTGAGTGGTGATATCCTATAACTCTTTAACATTTGTATACATTTTCTATTGGATTGTGTTGAGATCATCTTGCAATTCAAAGGTCCAAGCCTTGAATTATTCCAAATTATTCATATTGTCTTTATAATGAGCTACTTCTTATTCCATTATCCCTATTCTCAGCTTATATTCTTTTATTTCTTGGGCCATGTTCCTGATATTTGATTATGATGCTTGAGAAAAAAAACTCCTATAGATGTTGTAGAAATTTGATTTCATGGTGTCATCCATAAGATATGTTTTAGTTGTGACCTTGAGTTTGGGGACACCTAATAAATTCAACCTCTTATGCAATTTATTAACCATTCTTCCTCTTGTATTTTAAAAAATAAAGGAGTTGAGAATTGCCACTCTATCTGACTTAGAATGGGTGAATTCTATAGTCCAAGTTCCCCTAGTGGGAAATGTCTTTATGTCATGGAAATTCCAAGTGTTCTATATGAAGTCTCCAAGGGACCATTGTCCATCATTTATGAGCCTCTTTCCTCTCCCTCTTTCTTCCTATTTTATTTCTCCTTTTTCCTCCTAGTTGACCCAAACATTTGCTTTGGGCTCAACATGATGTTTATCACTTTAATTTCTTCACAATAAGGCATGAGGGTTGCTTTTAAAAACCTCTTATGCTATGATTCCAGTCAAATATAGTGGTACGGTTCATAGTAACCATGGCCCATGCTAATAAAATATAATCAATGGGATTATTTCAAAGGTTTTATCTGAGCACCATAGTGACTTATCATACATTAGAAGAGTATCAAGAAACAATTTCAAGTCACTTGACATCAGTTCAAGTCAATTACAAGTTGTTAGATTCAATTGGGTCAATGCCTCCAGTATCAACTTGAGGGATAGTAGGGATAAACAGATTCCAAATTCATTATTTTTCCTAGCCTACTATCACCTATTGGACATCTGCATAACAATAATCAATACCCTTATTTCCATCAAAATCTTAATGGTGCCCAAGCAAGCTCATTCCAACCTTGTCCGAATTTTCTCGAGACCATGTCATATTCCCCTAGGGGGATATCCTTCCAGGATTATTTTTTGAGTTTTGAAACCCTCCCATATAATAATTTCCTATCTCAAGGTTCCCCAGTTCCAAGTTGGCCCCTTTCGCTTGTCACTAGGCGGGTCCTATGATGACATGGTATTCCACATGAAATAAAATGAAACATGTTAATTATGTGGAAAATAAAATGAATTAACCTAATATGTATCTAGATAATATTTCCAACAGGCTATCATGAGCTTGATTCTGAGTTCGTATGACCAGTCTACAAAGGGCACAACTTTCACACCTCCTAAATGGCCAAAATCCATAGCTGTGACATTTTGGTCAATTTCTATTTAGATATCTGACATGAAAGTAAAATGAGACATATATTTTATGTATGGAAGTGAGATATCTTTCCAACGTTATATCTTATTCCTGGTTTCGACCCTCGACTGGCGAGAATGAGGCTTCACAAATTCATGACTAGTTAGACATGCATGGTTGGTAATATTGGTTCAGGGTTAAAAACTTGCCATTAACAACTTCAATTTAGAAAATAAAGGATTCCATGTTGTATTAGACTCATTGTTATTTCCAATTATGCCTAATTTGTCTCATTCTGACATCGTATGACCCAGATAGAGTTATCACAAGTCTCTGAATTGGTTGAGGTAGGATGGGCTAACCAACTCGCATGGTAAAGTTTCAATGAAGTTAAAACAATGATTAAAAACCTTATCAAAGAAATCCATTTCCACCTCATCGAAGTACTCATTGATACCTTTCTGTTGATACTTCATCTTCCTCTATTGAACATTGTACAATGATGTGGCACCTTTCGCAATATTGAGATTGTTTTGGGCCCCACCAACAAATCAGGGTTTTAGACTGTAGATGTTCCTGGCCAAAATTGAGGGTCTGTGTTTCATTGAATCATATCACCAATGGAATATTCTCGATGGGCTCATTGAGACCTTTTTGATGGTGTGCTATGCATTGCATTCTAACCCCATCTCATCTGACATTTTCTTTTGGCTCAGTCAATAAAGTCACGGTCAAAAGTCAAAGTCAAACATTGACTCGACACAAATTTCGAGGAGATAAAAAACAATTTTTTTTTATAAAGGGAGGTAAGGATAAGGATTACACACACACTCTCATTCAAAATTAGGAAAAAAATGGTAAAAAATAAAAATTGGAAAATATAAAACCTCTCTCCTCCCCTCTCCTACCCCATTTCCTCAACGCATAATGAGGGATGAGAAGCTATGAAGTTGGCTTGCATGTGAAAAGGGAGACCTTTAGGAAACAGGTGCAACGGAGAAGAGGCTAGGCCATACACCAATCTCAAGCACAAATACATGTAACTATGGACATCCCACTTTTCAAACCTTTGCCCTTGATTTCCCAGAAGTGAAATTTGGGTGTTGGTGTGATGTTTTCTTCTTGAAAAGAATGGTTTCGCTTGCCATGAATTTACTGTTTGAGTTTTGGATTGTTGTTTCAGAATTCAAGCACTGGTTCAAATTTTAATTTTTCTGGTGAGAAGGAAGAGGGGATTCAAACCCCTCTTGGGCACCAGTCCCAAGCTTCCAAGGAATCCTTAAAAAATTGAGTGATAAGTCAAAATTGCAATCCTAAACACACAATTTTGCATGCTAGCGGTTTTGAACCCTGGAATCCTCCCCTTTTCCCCACTCTAAAAATCCTATTTCCATGCAAAAATTCCAAAGAAAAGGGGAGGGGTTCGAACCCGTGACGTCCATTCCCCTTTTCTAAAGTAAAAAACCCACAAAATTTGCAATAAATTGGAGTTATGGGCACACCACCCACCCACCACCGACACTCCTCCTCCCGAGATTCGATCTTCCTTACCTTTGTGTGTGGATACCTCAGACAAATGAAACCTTGACCACCCTCCTCCTTTCCCTCTGCCACCATCCTCTGCACCTGTGCGACCTCCTCAAACATGGCCATGCCTTCATACCTCAACCCGAGCTCTGAGTGGGCCACTTCCCCTCCACCCGAGATCCACTGATGCATTCCCCTTCTCTACACCTCTGCACTCCATACCTGTCTACCTGCAAACTCACCACTTAGGCCACCTCCTCTTCCAACCTCTAGCCCGCTCACATAACCATTTCTCTGTCTCGACACTTCACCAACGGCAATGAGACACCTCTGCCCGACCTCTCTCTGCACATGATTTTGAGACTTGGCCAAGCCAATAGTCCTCAGCTTCAACCAACCTTCTACCACTATTTTGAAATACATTAATTTTGTTTTTCATGGTTGAGGGGTTATAGTGTCCAAGTCACCAAGGGG